>APFE031685263.1:249277-393787 GCA_000404065.3 Pinus taeda | reverse complement strand
CCATGTAGTCCCCATATTGTTATTATTGTGCCCCATAGAAGCCCACTATTGTTATTATTGTTCCCTTACATTATTATTATTATGTCGGCTCTGATTATATTATAACCCCTTAGACTCCTATATATAGAAAGGAAGTCTTTTCATTTGTATCATACAAGAATTGTTCAATTGTGTAATGTAAAGGAGGTTTCCCCCTCGAATAGGCTTATTTCTAAGGCGTTGATCTATCTTTTCTATCATTTTGTGAGTTGGTTTCATAACATAATAGCATATTATATGATCCCAACGACAACACATTCAAATGTGTTGATGTAGGCATACCATTCAACTCGAATGCACAAGCTCTTACCCATTGATATACTCTCTTCTTTGTACTTGTATCCAACTGCACTAACCAAGATTTTTCATGCACTTCTTTATTCAAAACACCTTTATCCATCATGTCAGGACTAACATAACTATAATTAGATCCAAGGTCAATCAAAATGGAAACAAGTTGATCACAAATATTACCGTCCATCTCGATAACAGTTGCTTGGTGCTCTGCCTGCTTGTTACTCAGTGCTATATAAATATGTGGAATGCTCTGCCCAACATCCCCAACAGTCTACACGTCTTGTGCACCATAGATCTAAGGCCTACCACCCTGATTTGTGAACAATCCCTCTTAATATGTTCCTAACCACATGTCCAAGACTCCAACTATCCTATACCATCACCTCTATTCTACTACTGTGACCCATGTACCTATCTAGTTGTGTTAAACTTGTTGTATGGTGCAACATTTTCTTTCCCTTCTGCATTCTGAGGCCTTGTTCTTTTAGCTTCCATTTACCTTTATCTTTCCACTTCCATCCTTGTTGAGATTCATTCTTACGTTTTGACTGCTCATAGTAATGCTTTAGTTTCCCAATAACTTCCTCAAGTGATCAAGGCTCATCATACTCAATCTGATCTCTAAAAGCTAATGGAAATCCACTGACAAATCCTTGAACCTTAGCATTTTCATCCTTAAGATATGGTACATACCTCAATAGCTCCAAGAACTTAGTTGTATACTCCTCATCTATCAACGATCCCATCTTTATCTCGTAAAATTCTTCGGCCTTACTGCCGTGGTACCTTTCTGACAAGTACTTCTTCCTGAAAAGCATTTTAAATTCATGCCAACTCAACTCCTTTGTCCTGATGTCTCTAACATGCCTTACATCTTCCCACCAGATATTCACTTTACCTTTAAGACTAAATGTCATTATTATGGCCTTCATGTTTTCTGAGTACTCATGCAGTTCAAAGAAATTCTTCATCCCAAGTAACCAAGCCTTTGCATCCTCCATCTTCTTCAAATCTCCATAAAAAATAGGTGTCTTAGCTTTCTTAAACTCATTCGACAAATATCCCCTATCACTCTTGTAAGGGTGATAATGATGATGGTCATAGTGCATGTCAAAACCAAAACTAGAATAGTACCTGTGTCCATCACCCCTCCTATCCGGAGTATCCAAGAGCCTGCCATCTCTAAATGTGTCATCCCTATTTGACTTGTGCCCACCATGAGATCTACTGTCGTATGCCCCATTAGTTTTGTTCCCTTGTCCATGGTTGATCCGAAGTGGTCCTTGTCTCTGCAATCTTGATAAACTTTGAAGGATTACTGCATTGAATTATGCTTGTTTCTCATGTGCTTGAATGATTCTGTCATTAGTTGCTTTGCAACTTCTTAATTCTTCCTTCAATCTTCTCAATTTGTCTGCTAAGTCAAAAGAGTGCCCAACCCCCATATGATCCACAGGGAGAAACTCGGGCACTGTAGTCTACCATCTTGCTAGTCATCTTCGATATTCTTCCTACAAATACATCATGTTAGCTAAAAATAAAACATAACATAAAAAAATACCTCAATATAGCTCGGGGAGGATATCTCATCTGCAAGATCAACTAGATTAGCACAATACATATATAAACATAATCATAACAACATATAGATGTCGTCCTAACCATATTCCAATCATTAATCCATGACCATATCAACCATCGTGCATGACAAAACCATGTCAATGTATTCATAATCAACATATGTACAACATGCATGAATACACAATAAATACAAAATTGACATGCATAATCAATGCATAACTTACCTATACTCATGATAAACATATCCAACAACACGCCATAAACTTTTACATGGCAACAACACTACAACTATGACCAACACCATGCATATGCAACAAGTACACAGACCCACAAGTATAAGGAACACATATGCAACCAACATGAATGCATGGCCAACACACCGCTCATCCAGTCCAAGGGGTGAACCATGCTCTAATACCACTCTGTAACAGCTCCTCCCATATTTACGTAAGGTAATCGGTCCACTGGAGTAAATATGTGACGAGAGGCTACTATGATCTGATTCAATTCCCCATCTACAGTTAAGGAAGTGGAATTGACAAAACAAAACCAACCTGACCTTCTACACATGCTACAGAACCACTAGGAGCCAACCAACCTTTCAAGGTGACCAAACCCTAAGGAAACTTAACATATCACTAACCTAGATCCTTTGTCGCTCCCATGAGATGGGCATGCTAGGACCCTCCAATCACTCTCACATCAAGGGCATGCAAGTGACTGAGATCTTTTTCAGCTAGTTCTAAGCCTACGACCTCAGATTTTGTGCCACTTTTTTAGGGCCATAACTCAGGCCATTGCCCAAAACTCCATGAAACCTTCAGGAATGAAAAGTAACATTGAAATAAGATGCAAATGCAAATACCTAAACAAATACTTGATTGGAACCCTACTAGCCATGACAAACATTTCGTCAAGCATGTCACAAATATGCATTCTACAAGTCATAACAACATATCTTAGCATAGGACTCAGATGCGGGTGATTATCAAGGAAATTAAGATGATGAGACGGTCGGGCGGCAGAAGGGTTGGCCACATGGCCACCTGCATCTTCCCCCATGCCAACTTGAGACGCATTCTAGGCACCTTGCAGGCGCCATTAAATGAATGCTATGGCCGAGACAACACCACAACACTCATAGCAATGGCGTATGCAGATCATTATGCAATTTCTCCTCCTCTACTCCATTGTGTTTAACCTCCGCAGGCCGCAGAGCCCTGTTCTCGCATTGTAACAGGTAGCCGTTGTTGACTGCCAAGTTGTATTGACCTAGGCAACGGATTTCATTATTCCCACACTAGACTCTGCAACTTAGCTCCAACTCAGACCTCCTTTGTCCATTCTCTGCGCAGTTATTTCACCAACCCCTCTGCTATTAATCCTGCTTCCAATCCTACCATGGCTCGCGTCTGACATCGAATGCAAAGCAGGAGAGGAGGCACTCACGGCGGGAGCATCTGCCCTCCTATACCTCCCAGCCCTGACTCTGTCTCCCCTACATCTTCAACTGCCAATCCTAATCCACATAGCTCCTTCTCTAGTCGTTACCCAGACACCCATAGCGAAAGGGGAAGAGCTAGGCTCCAAGGGATAGGAAGGAGGGATGCTACGGTTGACACAACCAATTTTCCCCTTCCTCTGCATCCAGCTCCCCATACCACGCAATTCCGTTTTCACAGCACCCTGAATCGACCCGTAATCACAGCCATTGTTACTGTCACATTCTCTGAAGAAATTGACCTGCCAGCGCCTCTTACTGAGCACAATGATGAGCAAAACAGGGCAAAACCAAGCAACAAGAGCATTTGCAACCCTAGCAAAAGCAAGCCGACAAAGATAGAGTCACCTTGCATGATAAAGTGTTGGCTGGCAGTCAGCAAGCTGCTAAAGGCAAACTTAGTGACACGCAGGCTTCAGGCAGCCAACGGGGCGACACGTCTGGAACGCATGCGGGTACAGGTAGCACCAAGGGCGTCCATCCAGCTCAAGGCAGTGGCACGACAGACGAGGAAGATGATTGGGATAAATACGCGTGGCCGATCGTGGAAGAACCGGCCCCGGACAATCTCTAGTCTCGACACTTGGCAGCTAGGTGTCGCTTTTTGCCAGGTGGATCTTTTTCATGATGAATGGGCAGTTACGGTTAGGTTTGTGTGTTTTATGGTTATGTCTATGCAGTGTCTAAGATGTTTTTTTGTTTTTGGGTCAAAACTGATAACCCCTGTGTGGGTTCTTTTGATTTCTTGGACTGGTTTCCCCTTTGTTGGGGCAGTCAAGGCTAGACAGTCTTATTTTGTGATGAATGATGCTCAGTACTATTGAGACCATGCCTCATTGTAATTACTTTTTTGTGTCATATTAATAGAACAATCTTACTTAGAAAAAAAAAACAAATCTTAGCATAGGGGTCTCATACTAATCTGAGAATCACTAAGAAGCATTGATGCCTTATCACATTAGCCGCATTATCATCTATTAGGTCATATATTCATTGATCATTCATTAACAAATAAAAACGTGATGAGAGCCATACATCATGATTATCATAAAACATACTCATAACCATCATATAAACAATAGAAATAATAAGGATACAACAACCATAAAATCCACATGTAAACCAATACATTTACACATGAAATACCAAGGATAAGTAACTCTTATTAATGAATGCAAAATACAACCAGTTTTGGGACTTCCACGAACCACCCAACCATAGATTAGTAGAACCAAATATTTATTTAAGCCAATCACCCTTGTTCCATATTCCAAGCATGAATGTGGGACTCATAACCAAAACTCAATCAAGGCTTCCGAAGGCTACATCACCTCACCCTCATCAATAGAACCAGGCTTTACCACAATCCACACCAGAACACTAGGCCCTAAACAAGCATGGATGTGATCGGATTTCTCCACCTACACCATGAGGAATTTGCTTGTCTCCTAGTCTCTAGGCTTTACCCCAATCCACAACGGATCACTAGGTCTTAACCAAGACTCCAGTCTTTAGGCTTTACTATATATCCCATCACAAGATTCATAGGCCCAATCAAGACTCCACCCTCCAGGCTTTACCATATATCCCATCTTGGGATTCCTAGTCTTGATGGAGAGCACCCACCTCTAGGCTTTACCGTATATCTCGCCATTAATCAGTCAAGGATTCCCAAGCCTGCCAAGGTAACACAAAATCTAGATTTACCACAACCCACAATCCGATTCAGGGGTCACTAGGCCATGTGTTCTTTCTTTCAAAGATCACCTCACTTAGTATTGAATCCATCCGGCAATCCAACGCAACTAAAAACTTGAGAACCCATCACACCATGGCCATCCGGAAATGGCAAGGCAAGGCTGAAGAACATTGTCACACTTGGAAAAACCCATGCCAATGACAACAAGAGAACCAAGAACAAACATGCATAACCATGCATGCTAATTATTGCAAGGAAATCACACACGTAAATCGACACCTGTAAATAATCCCACTGTAGTTGTTAGATCTTGCTCTTCCTTGCTTGATCCTTGCTTTCCTTTGCTTTCTTTTCTCTTCTTGATCCAATGTTGAAGTGCTCCAAGAAACTCAAGTGTCCAAGAGTGTGTGAGAGAGAGAGAATATAGAGAGAGCTCCAAAACTGAACTGACAAAAGGTACCAACTGATCCTCATAAGCCTTTTTTTAAATGAGGCCTCTATTTTCTTCAATTTTCCTTTAATTTCCTTCATTTGTCTCCTCACATGAAACCTGTGACCTTTCACCTTCCTTTTCTCCTAATTTCCATTATTTTCATAAATAAATTGCCAATTAATGCCTCATGCCTTTCCAAAGCCTTTACCATTGCCTTTGCCAATTTCCTTAGCCATAATAAACCAAATGAACAGCCACGCTAGGATGTTTTGGCCAAGATTCAGCTTGGAATAAATGCCCCATAATCATAGTTATTATTTTTCCTTGATTAACTTTATTTACATGGAATTTTGACCGGGGCTATTACCTCAACTGTCTCTTATTAGATCTTTGTTGTGTTCTTTGTTGAAAGCCCATCAGGTCACACATTCACCAACAATGACATCAAATGTCACAATTGAAAAATGTAGCAATGCAAGGCAGGAAGCTCGATTACCCAAAGATATTTTGTTTTTGCCTTTATAGGGCTCTGCAAATGGGGAAACCACTATTGGTTATAACAATCAATATTTCCAGCAACAATCAAAATATGAAACTTGTTGTTCTCTTGTTTCTTCTCCTCAGTAATATCCAATTCTAAATGAAAGGAAAGATACAAATGAATTGTTTGGCTAGACAACAAAGCTACTAGTTTGCTTTCAAGAAATAAAACCAAGCACAACCAATATCACAGACCAACATAGAAATGACATGAATTCTACCTGGAAGTTCTTCTTTAACCTAAATGTTTCATCAAAATTTTGTGTTGAGCAAAAGCTAGAGTTGTTATTTGCAGCAAGCAATATAATTAATGGAAACATGATTTATCGACCAAACAAAGGTTGCATTGTAGGAGCGGATTAAAAGTTAATGTTGTCTTTGTTTGTAAAGTATTGTAATTCATCCCATATTTATTGGGTTTGTTTTGCTATGACCACGCCATTATATGAGGAGGAAACATTATTAGCTAGGAATCCTTGAGTAGATCCAGTATATTTCATGCCATTTAACCATTTCTCAACAAGACAAAGACAAATCGCATTGCACTCAGTACAATTGGGGTCTTCGTTCATATCCTATGTTCAAATGTCCTTTGAAATAACATTTAATGCCCAATATTGACATGGCAGACCAATGAACTTTGAACCACTGCATTTGTTACAAAACACAATGGAGAACTCACTGCAAACATGGAGAGTCATGACACAACCAAACGTCCTTTGAAATAGC
Source organism: Pinus taeda (assembly GCA_000404065.3). NCBI lineage: Eukaryota > Viridiplantae > Streptophyta > Pinopsida > Pinales > Pinaceae > Pinus > Pinus taeda. The sequence goes on along the minus strand of APFE031685263.1, from coordinate 386,968 downwards.
AGTAAACACCCGTATTGACATCACAAAGAATTGAAAGCAGAGATGTGGAGCTTAACTCTCTAAGTTCAAAGGTGCAGAGCTCCACATAACTAGAAAAGTTTGCACCTCTACGTACATCCAAACATCAACACAATTCAACACAACACTTAATAAAAATGGTAATATGAACTGATGTACTCCCAATGGCTTCAAGAATTGTATGGAAGAGAGAAACTTCAATGTGGAGTTCCTTTTGATCCATAAAAATTCACAGGCCATGAGAATTTGTGAGACGATGGTAGATGCAACTGGAAAGTGTCTTCTTAACATCGAGACCAATGTGGTTTATAAAAACATGGTATGTAGTTGATGTTGTCTTTGTGGCAGCCATCTCCATAGCTATTGCATCTTATTACAATGGCGAGTAACGAATGCAAGGTAATAAGCAATGTTCTTAGAACTAGTAACAATGGCATGCAAATTTGGGACATAATATAAATAAATAATTCTTGATTATCCTTGCAACAATTAATTGTGTGATGCAGGACCTCCACACAAAAGTATTCATCTTTGGGTAATGCAATGGCATTCTTTCTTGCTTCAAGCTTTGCATTTAGAAAAATAATATAAAAATTGTTCGTGGTGCGGAGTGCAAAGGTGTGAAGGAAAAAAGTTTCTTCTTCCTCGACACCTCCACACTCTGCACAATGTTTTAAATGGAGATTTGTCCAGCCCACCCCACCCCCTTGTTTCTTCCTTCACATCTCCGCTCTTTGCACAGTTATGGAGATTTGCTCAAACCCCCTCCTCCCCCGCCCCGCCTACACAAGGGACATGGAAACCCGTCAGTTCTGGCATCATTAGACAAAGCAATAGTAGTGTCAGGCATAACAATATCAGTGTCAAAGCACTCATCAACAAAATGGCCACTAACAAAATTAGTCTTTTCTTGATTTTAAAATTATTTGTCGAGCACTGAAAAATACCGAAAATAAAACACCTTCCACTAGGGGAAGTATGCCACATCAAGGCTCGCTAAGCGAATACAAAATTAGAAATAAGATTTCTAGAAATTAGAAATTTATTTTTGAATTTACAAGAAAATATAAATATTCAACAATTTCGTGAAACTTTAGTTAAAATAGCAAAAACTTGGCAAAATAATTAAGAGTCAACACACTTTGACCGAGACGTGAGTGTTATAGTCCTCAACGAGGTAAAGACTAATAACATTTTATTATTATTTTTAAATATTATTGATAAAGTAATTTAAAATTTACCTTTATTAATATAATCTAATAAATTTGTATCATATATAATTCATTAGTGTAACATATATATATTTTTATGAGGTAAATTTTGTTAATTAAAAAATTGAAATTTATATCTAAAATTACAATCAAATTAATCTCTGCCATAAAAAGCCAGACCATAACAAAAAAATAAACTCTTTTTAAGAAGGAGAGAGACAGTTGAAAGCTAATATAAACAAAAATATGTAAACTAAAAATGACACATTGGCGTAACAACCCTTATACGAGAGTAACATAACAAAGGAAAGCAAAAACCATATCCATATCACAATCACGCTAAGGGATCTGAGTGTGTGTGGATCTGTGTGTTGGTGTTGCAAATTTGTGAGTGGCTGACATCGTGCAAGTGGATTTACATGTTGGTGTTGCAAATTTGCAAGTGGCTGATATCGTGTAAAAGTGTAAAGAACTGCATTTGAAGTCGCATGCTCGTTGTCCAAGGATTGCAGACTAGCCACCACGTTAAGTATCATCTTCAGTCGCAAATTAACTTGAACAAATAAGGTTGCATGGAGAAACCTTGGATTTCTAGAAGTCAAAGCATTCAAATGGACATGAGTTGTATCACTTAATTGAGTTTGTTTTTTATGAAGAGTAAAGTACGTATGGTTTAAAGAAGACAAATAAAGAGTTGCCCAAGAAAAAAAACTGTGAGGTGTTATTGTTAAAGATGGTGTGGGGGTGTTTTTTGGTGAAATAATTTATATGTGTTGTTTTTTAAGCGTAAATTGTATTGGGTGAAAAGGAAAAATAAAAAGTGTTTTGAAGATTTTATAACTGGATTTGTTTTTTATTTGGAGAGAGATTAGGTTTTGATTTTTTTAGATCTAGTGTATTTGGTTTTGGATTTGGTGAATTTAGGTACAGATATGGTGGATTTGATTGCATTTTGTTGTTTGGGGACAATTTTTTTGTCATTATGTCAAATTTTTTGGTTGAAGCTTATTTGAACGAGTCCACAAAATTTTATGGAGGAAATCATGCAAATTAGAAATTCAAGGTATTAACAAGTTTAGAGGGAAATAATTTGTGGCCCATAGTAAGTGGGGCAAAGCCCAAACCCACTACTGTTGCAACCATTCTAGATTGGGAAAAATGGGAAACAAAAGCAAAAGTGTTGTTACGAATGCCCATTAAGGACAACATCATTTCTCATATCAGTGATTGTAGAACATCTAAATAAACATGGGTTGTTCTCAAAAGCTTGTGTGAAACATCTAATACCAACCATATTTTGTTCTTAAAGACCAAACTTTTGTCAATTAAAATGGAAGCCAATGAAAGTATAAACAAATTCATTTCCTGTGTTAAAGAGCTAACTGATAAGTTAAGAGATATTGGTGAAAAGGTGTCTAGTACTGACTTGATCACCATCACATTGAATGTCTTAGTGCAAGATTATCAAATTTTTGTTTCAAGTCTTTTAGCTAGAGAGAAGCCTCATACTTTTGATGAATTAGCATGTATTATTCTACAAGAGGAAGAGAGGATTAAGAACTTCAATTTGGGCTCTAGTAGCTCAAATCTGACATTGGTAGCTAAAGGTAAGCAACCACACAAAGGCAAGCCATGGGCAAAGACAAAGGAGGCTAGTTTCAAGCAAAGCACAAAGGTATGGCACAATCTAAATTTCCATCTCATGATAAGAGAAATGATGATTATTATTATTGTGGAAAACCTGGACATCATGCTAAAGATTGCTATAAAAAACTATATATATAATGAGTCTAAACAGAGAAACATAAGGCATAATGTGGATTTTGTGGACAAAGACACCTCAATCAATGATGGATTTAAAAATCTCAGATTGTTTGTTTTTTATGTTGCATTATCTGTTGAAACTGATTATGTTAGTACTTGGTTCATTGATTCTGGTGCATCACTCCATATGTCTTGTAATAAGGATTGGTTTGATGAATATAATGAGAACATTGATGGAACATGTGTTTATCTAGGAGATAACAAATCCCTTAAAGTTTAAGGTTATGGAATAATATGTGTGATGTTGCCTAATGGACAAGAGAGACAGATCCATGATGTGATGTATGTTCCTGGTATTAAAAATACTTTATTTTTGTTTCTACTATTGTTGATCAAGATCTAAAGGTGGAATTTGTCAAATCACAATGTGTTGTTAAAGACATCCAAGATCGTTGCAAGGTTATTGCCATAGGTACCACAGTTGGAGGCTTGTATAAGTTAAACGTGACCAGGACATGGCATCAAGCATTGGCATCTACAACAATGTTAACAAACGAGTTATGGCATCAAAGGTATGGGCATTTAAATCATAATGATTTAATGTTACTTCAAAGAAAAACAATGGTTGAAGGTCTTCTAGTTATGAAAAATAATCATGTTGAGTGTGAAGCATGTGCACTTGGCAAACAACATAGAGAGGAATTCCATGTACATGAAGAAAAAAGATAAAGAGAAATACTTGAAAAAACGCATATTGATGTATGTGGACCTATGCAAACTAGGTCTCTTGGAGGAACATTGTATTTTCTTATTTTTGTTGATGATAGATCTATATATACTTAGGTCTATTTCATAAGAATAAAAGTGATGTTTTTTAGTGCTTTGAGGAATTCAAAAACATCATGGAAAAACAAACTGGAAAATACATCAAAATTCTCAGATTTGATCAAGGGAGAATACAAATCAAGTGCATTTAATCAATATTGTAAAAGTCATGGGATTCTACAACAATTTACAATGCCTCATACATCTAAGAAAAATGGAGTTGTTGAGAGGAAAAACATAACACTAGTGGAATGTGCACGAAGCATGCTTCAAGGTAAAAATATCTCTAATGGTTTTTGGGACGAAGCAATTAACACTTATGTTTATTTGAAAAATAGGAGTCCAACCAAAATTTTAGATCTGAAAACACTTTTTGAAGCGTTTTGTGGATATAAAACCAAAAGTTTTTAGATGCGAGCCATTTGCTCATATTCCAAAAGATGAAAGAAGGAAACTTGATGCAAAATCAATTACGTGCACATTCATTGGTTATTGTGATGATAAAAAGACATACAAGTTGTTTGATCCTAGTTCACATAGATTGCTTGCAAGTAGGGACATGGTGTTTCATGAAAATGCAAATGAAGATGATAAAATGAATCATATAGGTGTATGGCATGATACTGATGATTATGTCAAAATAAAAGCAAGTGTTGAATAGGAACATGAACAAGTATAGGTTCAAGAGATGGAAGCATCTAGCAGTCATGACACTCCAGGAAGAGGTGAAGAGAGTCCACAAAGCAGAAAGAAAGATGAGAGCAATAAAAAGCCAAGGAGTATATCACATCAAATTCAACCACCTATAAGGTATACATATTATGCATTGATGTCTCATGTAATGAATGTTGTAGAACCTTCAATTTATGAAGAAACTAAATAATATAAAGAATGGAGAGATGCAATGAATGAGGAATACAACTCTATAATGAAGAATGAAACGTGGGAATTAACATAATTTCCTAAAGATAAAGTTCCCATAGGTGCAAATGGTTATACAAACCTAAGTTTAATGATGATGGCAATATTGGTAAGTATAAAGCTAGATTGGTTGCAAAAGGCTATTCACAAAAAGAAGGCATTGATTATGAAGATACTTTTGCACCTGTAGCTAAACTTAATACAATTAGAATAATGATTGCATTAGCTACAAAACAAAATTGGAAAATGTATCAGTTAGATGTCAAATCTACTTTCTTGAATGGTGAATTAAAAGAAGAAGTTTATATGGTTCAACCTGAAGGGTTTGTAAAGTAGGGATAGGACCATCTTGTTTGTAGGTAAAATAAAGCTTTATATGGTCTGAAACAAGCACCAAGATCTTGGTATGTGAAAATTGATTCATTCTTTTATGAAAAAGGTTTTGTGAGAAGCAAAAGTGATCCTAACTTGTACATCAAGAAAGATGAAGATGGAAACATTGCCTTGATATCTTTATATGTTGATGATCTTATCATAACATGTAGTGCATTCAAGTTGATTTAAGAAATAAAAAATGCAGTTGTCACAAGTATTTGAAATGAAGGATCTTGGTGAATTGCATTACTGCTTAAGTCTTGAAGTTTGGAGGAAATTTGGTAAGACAATGATCTCACAAAGTAAATATGCAAGGACAATCTTTGAAATATTCCATATGTATAAATGAAAGCCAACGTCTACTCCTTTGGAACAAATTGCTAAGTGTACAATGATGATGGATCTAAAGACATGAATAGGACCTTGTATCATCAACCAGTGGGAAGTTTGAACTACCTCACCACTACCAAGCTAGATATAGCAAATTCTGTTAACATCCTTAGTAAGTTTATGGCTTATCCTTGTGAAAGCCATTGGAAAGAAGCAAAGAAAGTCCTTCGATATCTAAAGGGAACAATTTATTTTGGTATTTTGTATACTGATAGATCTGATGTTGAGTTGTGATTTAGATTAAGTTGGAAACCTTGATGACAGAAGATCAACCTCTTGATATACATTCAATTTAGGATCGAGGATCATATCATGGAGCAGCATGAAACAACCAACTATTTCTTTGTCATCCACAGAAGCAAAAGACAAAGACTTGACCAAGGCAACATGTGAAGCTATTTGGTTAAGAAGGATCCTTGAAGATGTTGGAGAAAAACAAAGAGGACTAACAAGCATCAAATGAGACAATGAGAGTTCTATTAGTTGGCAAATAATCCAATTTATCATGCTAGAACAAAACATACTGAAAAGTCCAACATCATTTTGTAAGGGAAAAGATACAATCAAATGAGATTCATTTATTCTATTGTAATACAAGTGAGAATGTAGCTGACATATTTACCAAGCCTACTGGAAAGATGAACTTTGAAATATGTAGACAACGACTAGACATTGTTACAGATCCATTTCTCCATTAAGGAGGGATGTTGGAATAATGTCGAAATGGTGAGTCTAGCTAGATTTGATAAGTTGTGTTCATGTATTTAGTGTTTGAGTCTATCTGTCATGAGTTGTATCTTCGTAGTTTGTGTTGTGAGTTGGTGATTTGAATTATTTGAATCTAGATTGTCCTAGAGGTTGTCTATGTGTGCCTATATAATGTACTGGTTGTCGAAGCAGTTTGATCAATGAGAAATGGTTTATTCTTGTGTTGATTTTGTGTCATGATTGATGAAGTGATGGGAGTGCATATAATGCTTCAAGTATTGTGAGAACAACAACCTCGTTATCTGCGGTGGCATCATATTAAAGGGAGAACACTAGCTCCTAAACAGCCTCATTGAAAAAATATTATATTAAATGCAATATCATAATAATAAACAAATTACTTCATGTTTAAAATAAAAATAAACATCAAATGGAGTTAATAAGGGATCGCTCTGGAGCGAAATCATCAGTAAAATCAAATAAAAAATCTCAGGTTGGGGAGGCTTCTGGTTAACAAAAGGTGGTAAAGTCATCGTAATCAAGTCTTTGTTGTCTGCACTTCCGATCTATCAAGTAGCATTTCTATTAGCTCCAAGAAATGTGATGGACCAGATCTCTAAACTCCTCCGAGATTTCTTATGGCAAGGTGGGAAGGACAATGAAAAAAAAATGCACTTAGTAAACTAGGATTTGGTTAAAAAATCGACTGCAGAGGGCGGTTTGCAAATTCGAGATCCCTCTCCTATCAACATAGCACTTGGAGGTAAGATTATGTGGAAGATGGTCCACGAGCCCACTCATCTAGTCAGCGTCATTTTGCGGAAAAAATACGTACACAACAATTCTCTCAGAAATCTGCAATGTGACAACTCCGTTAACTGCATGCAGGTTTGGAGACTATGCTGCAAAAGCAGTAATTTCTTCAAAAAACTTGTATACAGAATTCTTGGGAATGGAAGGCGCACAAACCTGTGGCTCGATCATATCATGGGTCGTGATCCCTTGGCTGATAACGAGGAAATCACAAAACTTAGAGAATGGCTAGAAAGCATGGGTATTAACAATATTTATGACCTTTCGAAATGGGATCATCGTGGTGACTGGGCCGGCTGGGATTTTCATGGTGTCCTTGTCTGGTTAATCCCTCAACAATACTTACTTGCTGAACTGTTGGAGGAGCAGTCCCTGTAAATCAATTCATGAAAGACAGCTGGGGTTGGGGCTAGACATGAGCATATTCTACAGCAGTAGGTTACAGAGTTCTACAGGCCTCAAGGAACAACAGCCAATCTCCAGCCTTTTGGAAACATGTCTGGGAACCATTAGCCTTACCAAAAGTGAACTTCTTTTTTTGGACCCTGGTTCATAATAAACTTCTAACTGGTGATAATCTAGCGAAAAGGAACATAGCAGGGCCACATAGATGTGTGCTATGCATAAGCAATCTCGAAACAACCCAGCATTTATTCATGGATTGTATATTCACCAAAGAGGTTTGGGGACTTATCTTTCAGGACCTCTAGATTTATGTCCCTCCACAGACTTCTGTCTTGGATCTTTTCACCTCTTGGAGTCTTTTCTACCCTCATAGAATTCCTATCAAATCATTTTGGCCCAAATTCTGGACAACTTTGCCAAAATACGTTTGCTGGCAGCTTTGGTTGGCCCACAATGAGCTGATTTTCAAAGACTTGCAACACTCCTCGTTGCATGTAGCAGCTAAAGCCAAATCCTTCCTCTTGGAAGCCGCCCAGCAGCAGTATTATAAAAAAGACTCTTTGCTCATGCCTGAGGAAAAGAGGTGGCTTGGCCCCCTTAAGCCATATCCTCGAAAGTATCTCCTTACCCCTTAAACAACAAATTTGGATTGGACATTCCAAAATTGGTGGCAGATTCAAAATTTAACCACAATATTCTTCGATGGGGCTTCCAAAGGAAACCTCGGTGTTGCCGATGTAGGTGGGGTCATTTACGCCCCAGATGGGCCTTCAAGAGATTGCTTCTGCTGGGGTTTAGGCCAGAAAACCAACAATCAAGCTGAGATCCTCGGTCTTCTAAAAGCATGCCTTATAGCAAGAGACAAAGGTGTCAAAGACCTCCATGTCTTCAGAGATTCAGAGATATTAATAAAAAAGTTAAACTCGAAGGAACTATTCAGCAATGTTAGTCTCAACAAAATTTTGGGCAGATTAAAGAGAGTCCTTCTAGACTTTGCTTCCTTCAAGTTTTATCATATTCTCAGAAATTCAAACAGTGAAGCAGATCAGCTGGCGAACAAAGGTTGCTTTCTCATGAAAGGGAAGCTAATCCTAAATGATGAAAGTACCTTTCAAATTCCTTGAAAATGTTGTAGCTCAAAAGCAGTATTTGATGGACAACTGCATTGTAATTGGGGTCACCTTGGCAAAGACCCATTCTCTCTTCTACAATTAAATAAAATACATACTCGTTTTAGTTAATTAAAAAAAATAAACAGAAACATATATAATTTAAGAAAAGTCTTTTGTGAGCACCCTCCTGACATCAAGCATGGCAGGACTCGCTCCACTGCTTTGGCAGAGCATGCAGATAAATCGAAGCACTACATCTGCATTGAGGAGGCCCAAGTCGTTGCTAGGGTTAGTCATTTCCATCATCGAAAATTGAGAGAGGCCCTAGAAATTGAAAAAAGACCCAATAATTTGAATAGAGATGATCGTTGGAATATTAGTAGAACTTGGGTCCCTGTCCTGTTCTCCTAATTTTTAGCCTTCTTTTTGGGATTTATTTTGTTTGTTTGTTTATCTATGTAGGTATTAGCATCCTTTTTATAGTATTTGTTGTTGATTTATTCTTCATTAGAGTTTTTTTTTTTTTTTAATCATCCTATTCGTTCTCAACTCCTTTTAGTATTTTTGTTATTTGTTTAATGGGTCTGAGCCCCATAATTTATTGTTGACCCTGTTTTATTTATTAATTATTTTTCTTTGGATATATATGTGTGTGTGTGTGTGTGTGTGTGTTTCTATTTTATTTATTTATTTATATTCATTTTTTTTTTGTTTACAAGAACAGTTATGGGATTTTATTAATTGATTGGCTAACAACCTCAAATTCGGTTACAAGAGGAAGAACAAAATTCTGCATGACTGTCCAACAGAAGGGAAAGGTCTCCTACTCCTTTCAGCTTCCTTTTTTTACAATTGAAATAGTGAGCTTTGGCTGCTAATTTCTTGAGCTGAAAGATACAAACAAACTGTTGTGATAAAAGGCAATAAAACATGGCTCTTTACAGGATTGGGTCCCAAAAGATTTCCTTGTCTCTGAGAATTGTGCCGGCTTCTAAGTGAATTGCCTTGTTTGCCTCAATATCCGCTTCTTTGTTATTGTTTCTTAAGACATGAAAGTAATTCAATTTAAGGGACTTGGTAATGCTTTTGATCCTTGCAATAATCCTTGCAAGTTGCAGATCAACAGGTTTGGAATTGTTCACCACTGTACTTATGATAACCTGGGAGTCTCCAAAGACGTTTTCCTCCTCAAATCCTAGCTCTTTGAGGAGTTTGACACCTTGAAAGAGGGCCATCGCCTCAGCTTGTATACTTGAGGTATGGCCTAATCCCCAAGCAAATATGTGTGGAGGAGAACCTTCTAGATTGATGATAAACCTTCCCGCGCCAGCAATTCCTGGGTTCCTTTTTGCTGCCCCATCAAAGAAGAGAGAGGGAAGAGGTTGGTTGGACAGCCAGTGCTGGAAGTCTTCTTCATTTTTCCTAATTTCCATTCTTTGATGGATGGAGGGGGGCAACTCAATTTTTGAAATTTGAAGTTGAGGGCAGATCCTAAATCTTTGTCCTACTGATTTAGATTTAAATCATCCCGTTTGCCTGCCAGCCACTCAGCTAGTTGGCTTTTCACTGAGTTGACAACTAATCTGTAGTCTTGTTCCTTACTTTGGAAAATTCTTCTGTTTCTTTCCAACCAAACTTGCCAACTGATAAATTTAGGTAAAGCACTCCACACTGCTCTGATTGTTTTGTTTTTTGGGGATAAACCTGGATATCTGGTCCTCCAACCTGCAAACAGATCCAAAATCGAGGTGGGGAAATCGAACTTGTAGTTCCAGGCCTCAAGAAGATCTTGCCAAATGGAGGTTGCATACTTGCACTTGATAATGAGATGGAGAGTGGTTTCTGAGTTTTCTTTGCACATCATGCATCTAGAGGGGCCATGGATGCCTCTTTTCTGGAGCCTGTCTTCTGTGAGGATTTTTTGGTGGCAGAGGAGCCAACAGAAGTGATCAATTTTTGGAATTGATGGGATTTTCCATATACCAACCCAGGGGGCAGGATTGCGGGGCACATGGGGATGTTCCAGACACTTGATATACCCCTGAGCTACTGTGTAGCCTGCATGCGTTGAGCCCCAACCTCTCACGTCTTGCCTGCGCGCGTGAGTGGGAGCCAACCCATGCAAATTCGAGTAGAGCGTGCCCAACTCAGAAGTCAGCGCGGGAGGAATAGGAAGTTGCTTCCAACCCGCCCAGGTGTCGTCTTTCCAGGTTGACACGTCCCACAGAGTGTTGATATTTTGCTCAGATGTCCAACACTTCAGTTCTAACGTGCCTCTCAGCTCAGCCAGTGGAGGTTTGCCTAGGATACTGTCTGTCCACAATTGAATTCGTTTGCCATTGCATGGGATCCAGTATGCATAGTTGCTTATCAGAGGGCCTATCCTGTTAATGAATAAACTGAGAGGAGTTCTGAGTTCATTTTTTGATTGTTCCAGGCATCTGAGCTTCGTGCCTCTAAAATATTTTCTCCACAGAGAAACCTGAACCCAACCTGGATTAGATGCTATGATTTTCCATATTAATTTGGCTCCCATGGCTACATTTTGAGCTCTGAAGCCTTTGAAATTTAATCCTCCCTCATAATTCGGTTTGGTGACTATTTCCTAATTGAGTAGGGAAATCCTCTTCTCGTTTTGCTTGCCTCCTCTCCAGAAGAAGTGTCTGATTAGCTCCTCCATCTTTTTGATGATTCCCACAGGTGCTAGGAGGACTGAGAATTTAAATAATGGAAAACTGCTCGCACTACTTTAATAAGCACTGATTTTCCGGCGATATTGAGCCAAGAATCTCCCCAAGCATGCATTTTGGATTTGAATTTGTCTAGCTATGGGTGCCAGTCCTTGCTCAGTGCCCTCCTGTGGAAAATTGGCAGCCCAAGATACTTAAATGAAGACCAGGAGACAGAGGCTGCGAATCCTAGGCATCTGGCTATTGAATTTGCAGTTGAAACAGGGGTATTCCAACAGTAAATGTTACATTTGCCCTTGTTTAAAATGTTGCCTAAAACCTTACTGTAACCATCCAGAACTTCTTTGAATTTTATAGTTGTGCGAAGAGAAGCAGCCCCATCAGTATTGTATCATCCGCAAAGAGGGCATGACTGATATTTTTTGCACCTCTTACAATGCACAGGCCAACGATTTCATGCTCTTGTTGCTTTTTATCTAAGTTGAAACTGAGGACAGAGGCCTGAAGGACGAATAGGAGGGGTGAGAGGGGACACCCCTGCCTTAGTCCTCTAGAGGCTTTGAAAAACTCCGCCGCCCTACCATTCACCAGGGGGGCTATCGAAGGTTCTGAAATGCATGCTTTGACCCAATTGATGAAGTTTTGTTTGAACCCCAAATTATGAAGCACATCAAACAAAAATTTATGCCTAACACGATCAAATGCATTTGCAAGATCTAATTTAATAGCCATACCTTTTTCCTTTCGATGAAGGCTGGAGTGGATTGCGTCTTGAACCAACACGAAGTTGTCTACCAGATGTCTGCCCTGAATGAATCCTCCTTGACTGTCAGGGATGATTTTGGATAGAATTCTTTTCAACTTGTTAGCTATCACTTTGGTTATGACTTTGTACCCAATATTGCATAAGGAAATTGGGCGGAATCTGTTGAAAGAGTTTGCTCCTTTCTCTTTGGGAAGGAGGGCAAGAAAGGCTGAATTTGTACCTCCTCCAATCTTCTGGTAGTCTTGGGACTTTTGAATCATTTTGAGGAACTCCTTCTCAACGATCTGCCAACAAGTTTGTATAAATCTGGCCGTGAAACCATTTGGTCTCGGGGCTTTGTCGGGATCCATTGCGAAAAGGGCCTCCTTGACGTCCTTGTGCGTGATTTTTCTCTCAAGTATCTGGTTCATTTTGGTGGTGATGAGGTTAGGGACAGCGTCTAATAGGCTGTCATTATGCTCAACTGATAGATCCTCCATGTACAGCTTCCCAAAGTGCTCAGAGGTTGCCTTTTTTATGCATGTGAAATCCTTCAAGACATTGTTTTCTTCTTTTATTTCCGTGATGGAGTTTCTCCCTTTCCTGGCTTGGGCTTGTTTATGGAAAAGGAGGAGTTTCTATCGCCTAATTTAAACCAGAGACTTCTGGACTTGAGCCTCCAATATTCCTCTTCTGCCAGGCAGGCCTTGTGGAAGCTTTGCTAGAGCCTAGCCTCCTTTTCCAACTCTTCTTTTGTAATTTCCGCTGCTTCAAGATGGAGTTGCTGGTTCTCTAGCTCGAATTGGATTTTTTTCCTTTGCGCAGCAGGGTTGGGTAGGGTCTTGGCCTAATTTTTTAGCATGGCTTTGACTCTTCTGAGTTTTTCCTCCCATACGAAGAAGGCGGATCCCTTGACTGGGTCTTTCCAACAATCTCTGACCCTGTCCATAAAATCTGCCTCTTTAATCTAGAGAGAGCTGAACCTAAATGGAATAGGCCCCAGGTCTTTGGGGGTCAGCAGTTCCAAGCTAATAGGCTTGTGGTCTGATAGGCTACTGTGAAGGATGCGCGATCTAGTCTCTAATCCAAGGAGCAGGAAGGAACTTTGCACCAGAAATCTGTCCAGTCTTGCGGCTATGTGTTCCGGACCAACCCTCTTGTTTGACCACGTGTACTTGCCAATAGTTGGCTTGATGTCTATCAGGTCCCAATCTTGCATGAGATCTTCCACTGCTTCCCTTGTCGGATCTCTGACAATACTGCCTCCTCTTTTTTCTGATGAGAGAAGGGTGAGGTTGAGGTCTCTGACTATGATTATGTTCACCAATTTTTCTAGATCTGCCAAATTTTTTATGGCATCCCAACATAATATTTTTTTCACCTGCATTGTTAGGAGCATATACATTGACCAGACTAATAACTTCTTTAGATTATAAATGCTGCAATTTTAACAAAATCCAATGAGTGTTTAGGGACTCAGAGGTTAGAGAGAACTTATTTGGATTCCAGAGCAACCCAAGCCCTCCCGATGCTCCACGGGCAGAGGTTGCATGCGCTCTGTCTTTCTTCCAGAATTTTCTGCTTGCTTGGAGGAAGGTTGAGTCCTCCAGTTTAGTCTCCTAGATGAGGAGGATATCCGGGGCTTCCAGTCTTATTAGACTATTCATTGCTTCTTCCTTAGCTTTGGAGCCCATTCCCCTACAATTCTAGGAGACTATCTTCATCATTTACTTTTGCTATGGAGAGCTCCTTTCGAGCTCTGGGATTGGATCCTCTTCATCTTCGGGGTTTTTGCTAGGAGTTTCTCTAGCGTTGGCTTACTGCCCTGAAGCTTGTCTTTGTATGTTTCTTGATCACTTTTTTCCTTTGTTGACATTCTTCCTCTTGTAGATCTTCTAGGGGTAGACTGTGAATCCCCTATTTCCCCTTCTTCCTCTGATTCCTCAGACTCTTGGGTTTCCTCCTCTTCTTCTGACATCTTCCCTTTGGATCTCTCTGGTACGCTTATGGATTTAGGCGGTGAGACTTCTTTCGTAATTTCTGTCTCTTGTGTGTTCATGATTTCGAATCCAAGGATCTCAAATTTATTCCCTTGGCTTTCCATGAGTGGCTACTGAGCAGGCCCGTTTGGGGGGCTCTGGCATTAACATTTGAATTCTTCCTGAATGAAGGTTTGGGTCTTTTGGCCTGGTTCCATCCTTCTTCCTTCCCTTTTTCCTCTACCCCTTTGGACGGGCAATCTCTGGCGAAATATCCGTAGACTTGACACTTCTGACATTTGAACGACAGCTGTTCATAGTACAACTTCTGGACATGCATCCAAGGACCTACCCTTATTTTGATGGCTTTTGGTAATCCAACCTCCAGATCTACCTCCACACAAATTCTGGCGCAGTCGTACTGATCTTTGTTGTTAGCCTTGTCTATGAATTTCCCAAGAGTGTTTCCGATATGCTTCAGAGATTCCCAGTTCCAACAATGAACTGACAGATTGGGGAGCCTTACCCACACCGGGACCGTAGAAGGGACATCCACTGCCGGATCGAAATCTAGCGTCCATTTATTTAAATACAACCTTTGAGGGCCCATGAAGTAGGGGTCATTTCTGAAAATCAGATCCTTGTCTTCTTTTTCTCAGAATTCAAATAAGAAGTATCCCCTTCCGAGGAAGTAAGATGTAACCTTGTTTTTGATCAGTGGAGCCCAGTTTCTAGCAACCCAGTTCTCTGTTGAATTCGGGGAGGGCCAGAGACCTGTAAACTGACCGACCAGAGCACGATCCGCCAGAGATAAAGCTACTTGAATCGGATCTTCAGGAGGAAGAGCGATATTGGGGATGTCTTCTAGCCTTTTCATGAACTTGGCGGCTTCCACAACTTTCTTCTTAGGCAGAGAGGCCAACAAGGATCTGAAGGCCTCAGCAGCGGAATGCGGAGATGGGGAGGAAGGCCCCTGGGGGGATCCAGCTCCTCCATGGAGAGCAGCAGGACAAACCCTAGCCGACTGCAGCCAGAGGCAAGAGCCCTCGGTGGACCCGTCCGCAAGGATCGGAGAAATGCGAGAGCGGTTGCGTACGGAGTCTTCTAAATCCGCTGAGTGCGGATCTCGCAAGTTACAGGGACGAGCGAGCGCGTACAAAGCTCAGAGCAGAGACCTTTTAGCAGTAATTTTCAACATTTCTCAACACTTTCCTATTTATTTTATTGTTAACCACATTTTATTTATTGATTATTTATTTGACTTGTATATTTTTTTTGTTTTATTTTATTTATTTTTCTATTAATTTATTTATTTTATTTCCATTAATTATTTTATTTAACAAATGATCTTGTCTAGATTAGGGTCTTCACTAGTTTTTAATAATTTTTGGCTTCCCTCCTTTAATGTTTGACTTTGATTTATTTATTTATTATTTTTTAAATATTATTTCTCAAAAACTAGTTGTTTAATATAGCGGTTACCTATTAATATTTGTTTTTAATAAATTAATAAACTAATATCACAATTTAAATATTATTCTTCAAAAACTAGTAATATTTGGTTTCAAAAAATTAATTTAAATATTATTTTCCAAAAACTAGCAGTTTAATATAGTTGTGTTACATATTAATATTTTTAATAAATTAATAACCTAATATACATTATTTATAATATTATTTAAAAAAACTAGTAATATTTGGTTCTAATAAAATAATTTAAATATTATTTTTCAAAAAGTACTCGTATAATATAGTCGTTACCTATTAATACTTTTAATAAATTAATGAAATAATATCATTGTTTACTTGAAATTATGTCTCTACATTGCTCTCTATTTAAGCTTTTGCCATGGTCTACGTCTTCATCTGGTCCTGATGATGAACCACACTTGTTGGTTCGAAACGCGTTAGCAAAAGAAAAATTTATCTTATGTGATTTTTACCGAAAGACTTTTCTTAATTCATTATGGATCACAGAAGCTTGAATACAGAAACTTATATAATATTAATAAAAATGAACAAAAATGCATATAATATAAAAATGTTGGAGACAAATAAATATTAAACTTTAAGCAAAAGTCAATTTTAAAAATATATCTATTATAAAGAAATTCATTAGGCAAGAATGCCTCTCAAATTTATAGTTGAGTTTCAGAATCCACACTTTAAAAAGGGCCAAATATATTCGCACTAGAATGAATGAATGAATGATATTTTAACGTCCACGAGACTAAAAATAGGCTATGAGACTACCAACCTCCTTGTTTTTTTCCTTTTGCAATTCAATCATTTTCTTACTCACATTGATGATAAGCTGACCCAACCTTATAACAATCCCCTCACTAAAAAGACAACGCCAAGGAATTGATGCTAACATACTGCCATAATTGTCCTTGATGTCTTTGAAAGCATCACATTCAAAAATGAAATGCTTTACCGATTCCATTGCCCCAAAAGTGCAAAAAGTACACACTCATTCTTCCCAAGCTTCTTTAGGTCTCTTCCACCATTGCGTTTCAAACCGAAGTTGATGTGACTTAGTTCTTAACTGAGCAATAAGAATCTTTGCTCTCCATGGAATGCTAGCTCCAATGTACTCTTTTTCTTAGAGATCACAAGTGGGATTGAATTCCTGAACATAATACTTCTTCTTCCAACTCTTTTCCCCATATATGCTTATGAAACTTCTCCATAACAAAATTCTTTAACTCCTTGCTATTTATGGGACATGCATTGAGGTAAATATTCCATTTTTGCATCCATTTTTTGTTTTGTCTCATCCATGATTTCTTTCTTTAACTCATGACTTAATTGAAGGTAACTTTCGGCCATCTACCTACTCGCATTTGCTCAATTCTTTTTAGATACCTTATAAGACACACCATAGCAATTTCTTTGATGGGAGATGCTCTTGCTTCACTCAACATTATCTCATAAGCAACCAAACTTTTTATTTTGAACTTGCTCATGATCAAGCATTTTTGGATTTTCTCAATTTGTTTCCATTTTGAAACAGAGATGCTGCTAGCCCACAGTTCACACCCATATAATATCGCTAGACAAGCTAGGAGTCCAAAAAGCACTTTAATCATTTTCTAATCCCATAACTTTGCCTCTATACATCTGTTTTGAAGTGCATATAATGCTTTCCACCATCCTAAAATTCTCTTATTTCTACAGTCCTCCCAATTACGCTTGTTGTTGAAATCGATCCCAAGGTACTTGTATACATTTACTTCTTCAAGAATGTTGCCTTAAAAGAAGAACGTATGCTGGCTTTGCTTCCTTTTATTAGAGAAAATCATTATTTTGGTCTTACTAGTATTGACTTGCATCCCCACTGCTTTATAAAAATGCTCAAGGGCGCATAGGTGCATATGCAATCCATGGATTCATTTAGCAATCAATACAAGATCATCAACATATAAAAGAAGCTTTATCACAAACTCCCCCAACCGAACACCATCCCCACCTTGCAGATTTAGCCACTCTTCCAATTTGTCAATATATAAACCAAAAAGGGTAGGGGATAAAGTGCAACCTTGCTTGACTCTAATGTCACTTCTAATTTTGAAGTTCTAATTTTGACTTTCACCTCCTCATAAAGCATATGGACAACAACTCTATATTGCAAAGGAATTCCAAGTTCTTCCATTCTATGCCACAACTTATCTCTAGGGATCATGCCAAATGTCCTTTTGAAGTCAACAAAGCAACAAAGTACCTATTCTTTGTCCCACCAAACCTTTTCAATAATGTGTCTCAGCGTGATACTGTGATCCATTGTAGAATGCTTCGGCCTAAAACCCTCTTGCCCTTTTGCCCTCTTTTCTTTTACTTTTGCCCACTTATTGATTCTATTTTCTACCATGCCGTGGAAAAGCTTTGCAAACAACAGATTGATCATACTGGCTCTATAGCTGGAAGGATTATTAATGTCTCCACTTTTAAAAAGGGGTATTACTAAACTAGTTGTCCAATACCTTGGGAATCATTGTTGAATGATGTTGTTGAATACTTCCATGATATGCGGTGCCAAAATGTTCATTCCCCACTTTAGATATTTTGCTCGAAGTTCAACCAAGTCCTTTGCCTTCCCTGTTTTCAAGTTTTAAATTCCTACATCCACCTCTTGTAGTGTGAAAAGCTTCATAGTTATGTTAATCCTAGGAGGAGGCTCAACGTCTAATTCTTTTTAATAGAGTTGTCATGCATATTCAAACCACTCGCTATAATATTATTTTCAGTTTGCTTCTTCCTTGGTTGAAGTTCCTGCCAAAAAAGCTTTGGTTTATTCTTGCCTAGATATATTAACTCTTCTCGTCTTGTTTGCATGAACTTGTCTTTTTCCTTTTTAAAATCCGCTTATATAGCTTTATATTCATCTTCTCCTCGCTTGCCTTTTTCAAGGTCCTCCTTGCCATTTTGCATTCCTCATCAAACCAAGCATTCATAGGAAAACAATTTGATTCCGATTTCCTATTTTTTTTGCTCTTTTGCACTTCTCAAGTGCACCATGAATTATATTTGTTAATTCATGACTGTTGAGGTTTTGGGGACCAATTTTCTCCTTTTGAATTGATCTCTCCAGCATTGTTTTGAAGATAGTTCAATTTTCTTGTGTTAGAAGAATTTTGTCCCTTGATCCCGATTGACGAGAACATCGGGTTTTCCTCCTATGCTATCTTTCTTCTAACCAAGATAGCCATATATAAATTGAGTTATGATATGATTTTAAGTCCCAGATATGCTCTCCAATCTTAACTTCTTCTATCCTTTCTATTAAGCTTTGTGAACAAATAACATAGTCAACGACACTTTCCCCATTGTATGTGTTGCAAGTGAAGTTCTAAAACTTTTTCCATCTATCTAGACCATTGCAGATAATTAAGTTGAATGCACCACACAACGTAAGCAACTCCTCTAAAATGATTACTAACTTTGTAAGGTGCAAGGTTTCTCAAAAATCTAAAGTTTTGATTGAGTGAAAATCGGGGTTGCTCAATCATGACGAGATTGAAGACCCTCGATCTAGGGTTCATTCATAAAACATTATTTAAGATAAAATAATGTTTTTTTCCCTTAAAATTATGCCCAACTTTTTACGTTAACAATGAGGACACTCGCTCCTAAACACTATCATTGAAAAAATATTATACTAAATAAAATGTAATTATATATATATATATATATATATATATATATATATATATATATTAATTTAAATTTAAAAATAACTATTAAAATAATGTGAAATCTGTAAAAACTTAGAAATCCAAAATTCAAATCATTTTACTTGCAATCCCAAACTTCAAAATTTAAAAGTTTATTTAATTACTTGTCAAATAAAATAAAAAATATATATATAATTACGCCGTAAGGCGTTTCCATATGAAATCAACTTTCCTTTGAAGTTACGTGTCCATTTGTGAGTGCTTGATTTTGTTGTTAGACGATTAAATTTGTTTCAGCCATCGGATTCATAAAAGACGGTTCAACTATCGGGACTCTGTATTGTTGATTGCTCTTCGATATTACAGAGCTTGTTGGAGAGCCCGGTTATAAGGACTGGTGTCTTGCAACAAATGACGTCCATAGTTCACAAGACTGGTGATTGATACTGGCACTATACTGGAATTTATCTCTACATTTACCCATTGGAGGGACCTCCCAGATTTTATAATTTTTTTATTGTTATTTCCATTGCTTATAAGGTTTTAGGTAACGAAATCGGTGAAATTTTTCATAACCTTTTTAATGGAGATGCAGCAATACTTGCTCGGTTGATAAACATAGGTCCTGCTGTAATGCAGCAGGTTTCTACTCCTAAAAATCTCAATATCCTATATACAGGCCCGCGAATGGCCCAATTTTTGCATGGTATGTTATTCATTTTTAATTCTTCCCAGTACTGTTCTTGATAGTTAACAATTGAATTTGTGGCATTAGGTAACATGAGCCCTAAAAAAAATTATTTCCTATGCCTCTGATTTGGTCTTTTCTGGTGTGAATTGAAATTTAGGATTCAAAGATTAAGATAGGATTTGAGCTTTATGTGTTTTCACGCTTTGTGAACTTTGTATATTGCCCAATAACAGATAATAAAATAGAAAACGAGCAACAATCATTGCTTATTCTGGGCCATCGCGGTTCTCACAAGAACATAGTATTTAGTGCTAGAGACGCTCCTAATCTCAGACCTACTATTATGGAAAATAACATAAAATCTTTGGCCCTCGCTGAATGGCGTAGATTTTGTTGAATTCGATGTACAGGTAGACTAAGTTTCTGGCATAAGCTATGATGTTTAGCCTTGTTGCCTTCTCGGAACTTGGAGATTTGCTTTGTTTTTAAAATGTTCAAACTTGCTTTTGTCTTCATGTTGCACAAATTCAAAGGTTGCTTTAAATTTGTTTCAGGTCACTAAGGATGGCCATGCTGTCATTTTCCATGACGACTATATTATAACAGATGACAAGGTAATTTCTCTTTTATATTTTTGTTTCTAGTTTCATTCAAAGTGTATTTTGCTCAAAATTCTAACGATCCAAAAAGAAATATGATCTAAGCCTACGGAGCAGAGTGTTGGGGTTCCATTCCTATGTATGTTCATCCATCTAACAGGTTTAGGGACCTTATGGGACTGGGCCAACTATCTTTTTCTTTTCAACTAGACCATTCTAACTTTCCTTCTTATGGTCCATGTTTCAGGGATTGCATAATGGAGGCGCATTGGATAACTGGGGTTCAACAGACTTTCTTTGCCATTAAACCATTCTAAATTTTGTGATGATTTGTTTGTTTCAGGGATTAGACAATGCAAGGCGCATTGGAGACCTCAATCTTGAAGAATATCTTTCCATGGGATTCCAAGCTGATGGGATGGAGGTAAGAATCTGTAGAGATTCGTGGATGGAATTCAGTTTCTTGTGATATGCAATGTGTTTCTTGTGATATGTAATGTGTGATCATTGTTGCCTCCTTGTTACTTAGATCCAAAGTCCTCTGGTTCAAAAGCCAATGGTGGCAGTATTTGCAAATGGATAGTGAATGTTTAAGACTGCCTGTGTACTCTTAAAGATGCATTCGAGAATGTTCCTCTCTGTGTGGGATTTAACATAGAGGTAAGATTTCATGATGAAATTGAGGTTTCTGAAGTCGAACTTCAACGGGTGATTGGTACCATTCTCCAGGTAGAATGACTGATCTTTTCATTGACGCATGGCTACAAAAATTCTCTCAGAATCTAATTTTATTCTGTTTAATTTATGCTTTTAACCAAATAATCATTTGAGGAAGTGGCAATGTATGGAAAGGGCAGAAAAATTTTCTGTTCTAGCTTCCACCCAGATGCAGTGGATTTATTGCGTAAAATGCAGACTGAGTATCCGTTATACACCTATGATAAGTTTGTTTTTTTCCATTCATTTTAGTTGTGCCCTTAGGTCAGGGGCAAGGTCATCATTTACTCGAACTCTGAGAAAGGTATCACATAGCCTACGATACCTCAAGTGAATGTGTAAGACCGCCTGTGTACTCTTAAAGATGCATTCGAGAATGTTCCTCTCTATGTGGGATTTAACATAGAGGTGAGATTTGATGACGAAATTGAGGTTTCTGAAGTCGAACTTCAACGGGTGATTGGTATCGTTCTCCTGGTAGAACGACTGATCTTTTCATTGACGCATGGCTGCAAAAATTCTCTCGGCATCTAATTTTATTCATTTTTATTTTATTTCATACCACTTTTTTAGGACCAAACTAAACTAATCGTTATAGTATGTTTTCTCAGTTTTGGTAGCCAATTTCCTTGATGGATAAGGAAATAATTGAGATGGTACTCTTTCCAGTTGTCAATGAAGCTTGTCGGGGTTCTAGGCGAGGGAATCATGGTTCAAGATTCAGACCTTGATATTTCCTCTGTAATGGGCATGGGATTCCCACCTTACAGGTAAGTTGAAAAGTTCATTTTTTCCTATTTTTTCCCTATATTTGTTGCATCCTATATCCTATATTATAGTTCTTTCTTTTGAAATTCTTATAAACTTAGTTTGTTGTTGAAACTTTTTGAAATAATTTTATGGTTTTTGGGGAACAATGATTGAACCAAATTACAATTCGTCGAATTAATGCATTCATATTCTAAAGATGTTTACCTGTTGGAGGAGTTTTAAAAGTTCATTCCCAACAAAACTAAGAGTGTTTCTTCCAGGGGTGGTGTTATGTTCCGTGCAGATTCTCTTGAATTGAATTACAATTATTCCAAATTGAAGATCTGGGTTGAGTCATATGGTAATTGTTTTAAACCCTACCCATTCTTAAAAGAAAGAGCAGCCACTCGGTCTAAAATGGTTAGTATAGTATCATTTATCATTTTGATCCCTTTGCTCCAAATTTGATAACCAGTTTTTTATTGCTAATATTTTAATCATTGATATACGAGTGCAGAGTGCCCATAATTGATATAGGTTTAACATAATAATTGAAAAAAAAATAAATTTAAACTATTTACTAGTTATACTAATTTATAGAGTAATATTATATTTAATATTAATTTATAAATTAATATTATATTTAGTAATAATTTATAGATTAATATTGTAGTTATAATTAAAAGGGTATTAATATTAAGTATATTTATAAGTGTAGTTTTAAGAATCTCAATTAAATTTATAGTGAAATTATGAATAATTTATTAAAGAAATTTTATATTATTTTTAATGTTAATAAATTTGAATGGAATGATGGTGTATGGGAATATGTTATCACTTAACATTAAGTTGAAAATTAATAAGAAAATACTTAGATTAGGAAATAGAATATATAAGTGAGTTTTAAAATAAACTTATATTTATGTTTCTAAATTTAAATGAGAAATAAAAAATTATTGTTAATTTTACCATATATTATTGTAGTAAAAAATATTTCTTTTTACTTATGGTGATGGGAGAAATATATTAATCCATTTTGTTGTTTGTTTTTGGAGAAATATTTTATAGATGGTATTTAGTTTAAATGTATTTACGTTAATTGTGATTTTAAATTCAATAGAGATGTTAAATGATATAGATATACAAATTTAAATAGGTTTAGCATAATAATTGAAAAAAAATGAAATTTAAACCATTTACTAGTTATACTAATTTATAGAGTAATATTATATTTAATATTAATTTATAGATTAATATTATATTTAATAATAATTTATAGATTAATGTTGTAGTTATAATTAAAAGGGTATTAATATTAAGTATATTTATAAGTGTAGTTTTAAGGATCTCAATTATATTTATAGTGAAATTATGAATAATTTGTTAAAGAAAGTTAAATTTACCATATATTATTGTAGTAAAGAAGGCATTTCATTGTACTTATGGTGATGGGAGAAATATATTAATCCATTTTGTTGTTTGTTTTTGGAGAAATATTTTATAGATGGTATTTAGTAAAATATTTTATAGATGGTATTTAGTTTAAATGTATTTACATTAATTGTGATTTTAAATTCAATAGAGATGTTAAATGATATAGATATACCAGTCTAAATAGGTTTAACATAATAATTGAAAAAAAAAAAATGAAATTTAAACCATTTACTAGTTATACTAATTTATTGATTAATATTATATTTAATATTAATTCTAGATTAATGTTGTAGTTATAATTAAAAGGGTATTAATATTAAATATATTTATAAGTGTAGTTTTAAGAATCTCAATTAAATTTACAGTGAAATTATGAATAATTTATTAAAGAAATTTTATATTATTTTTAATTTTAATAAATTTGAATAGAATGATGGTGTATGGGAATATGTTATCACTTACCATTATGTTAAAATTAATAAGAAAACACTTAGATTCAGAAAGGGAATATATAAATGAGTTTTAAAATAAACTTATATTTATGTTTCTAAATTTAAACGAGAAATAAAAAATATTGTTAATTTTACCATATATTATTGTAGTAAAAAATATTTATTTTTAAAAGTACTTATTAATTTTAAGGTAAAAAATATAAGTTGATAGATAAATTTAGGTTTTGAGTTAGAATTAAAAGCCAGAAATATTGTTAAATTTACCATATATCAATAATAATAATATTGAAGATTTACTTTTGAAACTGAGTTTATTCTCAAAATAGAGAAATGAATATATTTTATTAGTTGATAAGGAACAAATGATAATAAACTCTATTCATAATTTATTGCATTGCCAAGTATTTTATAGGTCATTAGGAGAAGTCACATAACATTAAGTAATAACAAAAAACTATATAAATGCATATGCATATATATGACAAAAAAAAAGTAAATAATTAAAGAAAAAAATAAATATTGTTATAATTTTATTTTCCACACTATACCACAACCATATATTAACCTTCTCTCCTTTTTCTATGTTAAGTGAATAGCTATTAGCTCATAGCTCCCAAAAAGAAGACATATTATGTTGTAGTTATAATTAAAAGGGTATTAATATTAAGTATATTTATAAGTGTAGTTTTAAGAATCTCAATTAAATTTATAGTTAAATTATGAATAATTTATTCAAGAAATTTTATATTATTTTTAATTTTAATAAATTTGAATGAAATGATGGTGTATGGGAATATGTTATCACTTAACATTAAGTTGAAAATTAATAAGAAAACACTTAGATTAAGAAAGGGAAGATATATATGAGTTTTAAAATAAACTTATATTTGTGTTTCTAAATTTAAATGAGAAATAAAAAAATATTGTTAATTTTACCATATATTATTGTAGTAAAAAAGATTTATTTTTAAAAGTACTTATTAATTTTAAGGTAAAAAATATAAGTTGATAGATAAATTTAGGTTTTGAGTTAGAATTAAAAGCCAGAAATATTGTTAAATTTACCATATATCAATAATAATAATATTGAAGATTTACTTTTGAAACTGAGTTTATTCTCAAAATAGAGAAATGAATATCTTTTATTAGTTGATAATGAACAAATGATATTATACTCTATTCATAATTTATTGCATTGCCAAGTATTTTATAGGTCATTAGGAAAAGATGTCACATAACATTAAGTAATAACAAAAAACTATATAAATGCATATGCATATAACTATATGACAAAAAAAAGTAAATAATTAAAGAAAAAAAATAAATATTGTTATAATTTTATTTTCCACACTACACCATAACCATATATTAACCTTCTCTTTTTCTATGTTAAGTGAATAGCTATTAGCTCATAGCTCCCAAAAAGAAGACATATTATATACCTTAAAGAGATGTTGTATGCCACATTACAATATTATGGGCTACTAATTGAGCGAATTGAGCGAGACAAGGAGGAGGACATTTCATATACCTTGAAAACATGTTGTATGCTACATTACAATATGATGGGCGAATAATTGAACACATTGTATACCTTGAAGACATGTTGTATGCCACATTACAATATGATGGACTACTAATGTCCTGTGTAGAATTTGCTACGATGTAGAAGACGAGATTTGACTATATTCGCCACAGTTTCTTCCGAGAAATTTTCTTGTGGATCTCTAAGGATGGATCCTAAAATGTTTCATATGAAAATGCTTTCACTATCTGAATTGCCTTATTTTGAATATTTCATATGAAAATGCTTTCACGATTTGCCTTCCCCGTTTTGAAACAGATCTGGTTCTTTCGACCTTCCAATCTGGTGCAACTTGTTCTTTCCGTATCAAATTCAAAAGAACATATATGCCTTCTTTTTTTTAATTGAAAATAACATTTAATATAGAGGGATGTGCAAAATAATAAGTTTAAATGGAAAAATAATAACCTCCTAAAATTTTCTAAATTTGTCATTTTCAGGTTTCTTTTATATATTAAACCTAGCCCACAATTATACCAAGAATATGAAGAAATAGTTCGCAAGGTGGCTTTCATTCATGAGAAAGGAAACTCCTATGAATTCATTCACTTAGCTTTCCTGCATTAACAACGCACGGTACATATCAGATCCAGCTATCCAAACAAATCATTTCAGCGTGGGATAAGTTGCTTTCTAAATGCGGGTTTTTAACCTGCAAACAACCTTTTTCACCTCCGTTTCACTTGTTTATTTCTTTAATGGAAATGAAAGGAATCTTTCAAGCATTTGACACTAAAACAATTCCAGGTACATATCAGTTCCAGCTATCCAAACAAATCATTTCAGCATGGGATAAGTTGCTTTCTAAATGCGGGTTTTTACCCTGCAAACAACCTTTTTCACCTCCGTTTCACTTGTTTATTTCTTTAATGGAAATGAAAGGAATCTTTCAAGCATTTGACACTAAAACAATTCCACCTTTACGTGAAGGTCAAAAAGGAAATTTCTTTCGCGTACCATCAAGTTCAACCGAACACGCAAACAAAATTTCTTTCCCTTTACTTTCAGAACTTACATCGATGGTAGGATTAAGCAATAAAAGAGATGATTGACTTGAACTTTGTTCTTACTTTGTCCCATGGTTGGAATTTGATGGGTAGATTGTGCGTCGTGCGACAATTTAGCCGTCAAATACGACTGACACTCTAGCCTACCCCTCATCAAACAACTTTGAAAGATGTAAAACGTTTAACTGTCCTTCGATCAACCATGCCTATGATAATTATGGACCCAGTATAGCACAAATAATTTCCAAGGGGTGGACATGGACCTTTAACACACTCGAAACAAATGTTGTAAATGACTTATTGACTTAAGCAAGCCCCCCAAGTAACAAGGGTTTTATTGGAACTTGAAAGAGCATCTTCGAACATTAGGAGGCAACCTATTTTGGAAAGGTTATAAAATTTGTCATTTTCGTATAATGTAAGTGATTTGTATTTATCTTCTAGCTTGAATGATAATTTGTTTACTAATTTCTATCTTCAATGATTTTTTTATATATCATGATTTTTCTCAAATTTATCCCTTACGAGGTTTCCTTTGCAACATTTGGTGCAATTGCTAATTTTTATCACAACGAGAGTGTCCCTCGAAAATAGAGGAAAAATATTATGTTAAATGCAATGTCATGTTTAAAACATAAAAATGTATATAATATTAAAATGTCGGAGACAAATAAATATAAAACTTAAAACAAAAGTCAATTTTGTAAATATATCTATCATAAAAATTTTCCCCGTCAAATTTAGAGTTGGGTTTCATGATCCGCTTGTCACTTTAAAAAGGGTCAAATATATTTGCGCTAGCGTAAGGTGCAAGGTTTCTCAAGAAATCAAAAGTTTTGGTTCGGTGAAAATCGCCGGCCTGGGTTCAGTGACGGCAAGATTGAAAGTTCATTATTTAAGATAAAATAATGTGTTGTTTTTGTTTCGTCAAATTTAGAGTTGGGTTTCATGATCCGCTTGTCACTTTAAAAAAGGTCAAATATATTTGCGCTAGCGTAAGGTGCAAGGTTTCTCAAGAAATCAAAAGTTTTGGTTCGGTGAAAATCGCCGGCCTGGGTTCAGTGACGGCAAGATTGAAAGTTCATTATTTAAGATAAAATAATGTGTTGTTTTTTTTTTCGTCAAATTTAGAGTTGGGTTTCATGATCCGCTTGTCACTTTAAAAAAGGTCAAATATATTTGCGCTAGCGTAAGGTGGAAGGTTTCTCAAAAATCAAAAGTTTTGGTTCGGTGAAAATCGCCGGCCTGGGTTCAGTGACGGCGAGATTGAAAGTTCATTATTTAGGATAAAATAATGTGTTTTTTTGGTTGGGGAGTGGTACTGTTAAGAGCGAAACATTACTTGATATTTGGAATTTATATATTTTAAATGTAAAACTGCGACTTTTGTCTTTTATGGTTATAAGGTAAAATATTATTTTTAATTTTTGATATTTGGAATTTATATATTTTAAAGGTAAAATTCTGTAATTTTTGTCTTTTATGGCTATAAGTTAAAATATTATTTTTAATGTAGAATTTATATATTTTGAATGAAAAATTTAGTAGATTTTATACGGCCCAGCTATATCAGCTTTTAATATGATTGGATTTTTGGTCATGAAATTTCCAATCAATTACTTTTATATCATAAAATGTTTTAACAAAACACTGTATCCCTGGTTTGAGGTGGAAAAATTGTAAGATTTTAAGTCACTACATTCGCACCAACCCTCAACATAATTAGATTTTCCCTTACAAAATTTAAACCAATAATTAAATATTTATCTTTAAAGCTAGAAAAAATTTAGATTTTTTATTAAAAAATAAATGTACAAGTTATAATATTTGTTGGATGTTTGTTGGTGTAATTATGTTTTTTTTGGTTCAGGGGTAATTATGTTTTTTTGATAAGCTTGACAAGAGTCTCCAATTTTCATGTTTACATGTTCATTATTCACTCCGCTAGGGGGAAGGGTAGCACACGCTTATTCAGGGGTAATTATGTTTTTTTTGTTAAGCTTAGCAGGGCTCTCCAATTTTCATGTTTACAAAATTGTAGATTTTTGATTCAAAAATAGACGTAAAAGTTATAATATGGGGAGGGTAGCACAAGTTTGTTCACGTGTAATTATGTTTTTTTGTTAAGTTTAGCAAGACACTCCAATTTTCATGTTTACAAAATTGTAAATTTTTGATTAAAAAATAGTTGTAAAAGTTATAATATTTGTTCGACCCTTGTTGGTGTCATTATGTTTTTTTGGTTAGTGTAATTATGTGTATTTTCATGTTTACAAAATTGTAGATTTTTGATTAAAAAATAGACATAAAAGTTATAATATTTGTTTGACGTTTGTTGGTGTCATTATGTTTTTTTGGTTAGTGTAATTATGTGTATTTTCATGTTTACAAAATTGTAGATTTTTGATTAAAAAATAGACATAAAAGTTATAATATTTGTTTGACGTTTGTTGGTGTCATTATGTTTTTTATTGGTTCAGGTGTAATTATGTTTTTTTGTTAAGGTTGGTAGGACTCTCCAATTTTCATGTTTACCCCATTATTCACCCCGCTACTTGGAGGGTTTGTTGGTGTCATTATGTTTTTTATTGGTTCAGGTGTAATTATGTTTTTTTGTTAAGGTTGGTAGGACTCTCCAATTTTCATGTTTACCCCATTATTCACCCCGCTACTTGGAGGGTAGCACAAGATTTGAACCCAAGATCTCGTGAGACTTCATTTCTATGGCTATCGCCACTAAGTTTGTTCAAGTCTAATTATGTTGTTTGGTTAACCTTGGCAAGACTCTCCAATTTTCATGTCTACATGTCCATTAGCACAAGATTCGAACCCCATTATTTACCTAGGATAGCACAAAATTCGAACCCAAGATCTCTAGTTCGGTGAAACTTCATTTCTATGGCTATTACCACTTGAACTTCGGATAGCATAAAATTTGAACGCAAAATTTCCGTTTCAGATAGCATAAAATTTGAACGCAAAAATTTCCGTTGAGTAAGACTTCATAGAGACTTCATTTCTATGGCTATCGCCACTTAAGCCACCTCAATCCAGAAGCGTAATTATAAGATAAAATAAATAAAATGATTAAAGAGAAGTCAAAACCTAATCGAGTATTTCATATATTCTTGCCCTGAAATCTAAATTAGGTTAGAGAGCGCGAGAATACCCATCAGACAACTTGTGCAGCTGTAGGAAGTACTCGTCGACTCGCTACAACTGCGTTGCGTTTGGAAAACCTGGTTTGGTTGAAAACGCTTATCGATCCTACTGGTAGAAGGTTCGTTTACAGTGGAGCTTTCTGGGTTGAAAAATCGCGAGCGCTGCTTCCATCGCTGATAATTGTGAGAGCTCTGAAAGCCTTGCCATTCTGTTATGATCCATTAACCTATCATTATTATATGGGCCGTGGTCATGTTTTCATACTTCAAACAAGATTTTGCCTTCTGTGATTGTTAATTGAAATTTTATCTATATTTTAAAATGTAAATATCCGCAGGATGTTCATTTGAATATTATGCATGATTTAAATGTGGAATATTGCAGATTTTGTCTCCGTGAAGGAATGTGTTAATCGGAGGGATTTTGCAAATGGAGGATGGAAAACAGAGATCCAAGAAGGAAGATGCGGAGAGGAAGGAGGGTTATAAGAAAAGTGATCGAGAACGGGCTACCGAGAGGCACAGAGACAAAGACAGAGAAAAAGATGCTGAAAAACCAAAAGACAGGGAGATTGAGAAAAAGGACCGGGATAATCGGAAACTGGACAAAGATAGAAGTTTAGATAAATACAGGGATTCAAGAGATTCGAGGCATAGAGATTCAAGAGAAAAGGAAAAGGAATCTAGGAGTAGGCACAGGGATGATAGGGAGAAGATTAAAGATCGGGAGGAGGATAGCAGGGAAAAATTAAGGGAAAAGATCAAGGATCGAGACAGGGATGATCCATCTAAGAGTGAGCGGAAGAGGCGTGATTCTGAGAGGGTCAGGGATTCAGATTCAGAGGAAGATTGGGACCGGAAGCGGAGGAAAAGAGAAGACTCTGTTCGGGAAAGGGACAGGAATAGAGTGGACAGAATTAGAGATGATGAAGATGCAGGCGGCAGTGCTCGGGTTCGAGACCGAGAAAGGGAAAGGAATAGACACAGGCACAAGGATGATGAAGATGGAGGTACAGCTCGGAATAGAGATAGAGAAAGGGAAAGAAGTAGAGGTGATAGGCACAGGGATGAGGAAGACGAGGGCAAAGTCAGGAAGAATGTCGATGGAAAGCGGAGGAAGAATGAAGACGTCGACGAGGAGGTTAACCATAAAGGAAAGAAGGATGTTGCTGAAGAAGACATGGAGGAAGAGCAGAGAAAACTCGATGAAGAAATAGAAAAGAGGCGGCGGAGAGTTCAGGAATGGCAAGAGCTGAAGCGAAATAAGGAAGAGAGCGAGAAGGAGAAGAGAGGGGAGGATAAGGGTGAACTGGAGGCTAAGGCTGGGAAGAAATGGACCCTGGAAGGTGAAGAATCTGATGATGATGATGATGTAATACCTGATGCTAATGCGAATGAAGATGGCCATGGGTCTGAAAATGGATATGCTTTAATATCTGATTCGGAGGATAAAAATGTGCAGGATGGAAAGGCCATGAAGATTGATAAGTCTGATGCCAATGTTGAAGATGAAGTTGATCCTCTGGATGCATTTATGAATACGTTGGTTCTACCCGACATGAAAAATTTGAAGGTCACAGCAGAAAAGTCCTTGCCTAGTAAGGGAAATGGGAATGAAGCCGAAGGATTAGGCTTCCAAGCGAAAAGGACCATGAAGAACAAGGTGGGGAGAATTATTCCAGACGAGGATTCCGATATCGATAACGAAGAAGGTGGAGACTATGATGAAGATAAAACAGATGATGAAAATGATGACGAGTTCATGAAGAGAGTGAAAAAAACTAAAGTTGAGAAACTATCCATCGTGGACCACTCCAAGGTTCAGTATGCTCCTTTTAGGAAAGACTTCTATCGGGAAGTAAGAGAAAATTCTTTGATGACACTGGAGGAAGTGGCACTTTACAGGAAGCAGCTTGAGTTGAAGATTCGTGGAAAAGATATACCGAAACCTGTCAAGACATGGAACCAGACTGGATTGACTCGTAATGTCCTTGAAGTCATAAAAAAATTAGGATTTGAGAAACCTATGTCTATTCAAGCCCAGGCCCTTCCTGTTATCATGAGCGGAAGAGATTGTATCGGTGTAGCGAAAACAGGTTCAGGTAAGACTCTTGCATTTGTTTTGCCTATGCTAAGGCATATCAAAGATCAGCCTCCTCTTGATACAGGTGATGGACCAATTGGTCTCATTATGGCTCCCACAAGAGAGCTTGTTCAACAGATTCACGCTGATATCAAGAAAATTGCCAAGGTATTAGGACTAAATTGCGTGCCTGTCTATGGAGGTTCTGGAGTAGCGCAACAAATTAGTGATTTGAAGAGAGGTACAGAAATTGTGGTATGCACACCTGGTAGAATGATCGATATCTTATGTACAAGTGCTGGTAAGATAACGAATCTTCGTAGAGTTACTTACCTTGTCATGGATGAAGCTGATAGGATGTTCGATATGGGCTTTGAGCCTCAAATTACTAGAATAGTTCAAAATACTAGACCAGACAGACAAACTGTGCTCTTCTCTGCTACATTCCCTAGGCAGGTAGAGATTCTTGCTCGCAAAGTATTGACTAGGCCAGTGGAGATTCAAGTTGGTGGACGTAGTGTTGTAAACAAGGATATAACACAGTCTGTAGAGATTCGCCCTGAAGGTGAGAGGTTCTTGAGGCTCTTGGAGATCCTTGGTGAGTGGTATGAAAAGGGCAAAATTTTAGTCTTTGTACATTCACAGGAGAAGTGTGATAGTCTGTTCAGGGATTTGCTTAAACATGGCTATCCATGTCTTTCCCTTCACGGGGCCAAGGACCAGACAGATAGGGAGTCTACAATTTCCGACTTCAAAAAAAATGTCTGTAATTTGTTAATTGCAACTAGTGTTGCAGCAAGGGGTTTAGATGTGAAGGAGCTTGAGCTTGTAGTAAACTTTGATGCACCGAACCACTACGAAGATTATGTACACAGGGTGGGGCGCACTGGAAGAGCGGGTCGCAAGGGTGTTGCGATCACATTCATCTCCGAGGAGGAAAGATATGCTCCTGACCTTGTAAAGGCATTGGAATTATCTGAACAACCTATACCTGAGGATCTGAAAAAGCTTGCTGATGGGTTTATGGCTAAAGTGAGTGAAGGGACTGAGCATGCTCACGGCACTGGCTATGGTGGCAGTGGCTTCAAGTTCAACGAAGAAGAAGAGGAGGCTAGGAGAGCTGCAAAGAAAGCTCAAGGAAGAGAGTATGGGTTTGAAGAATATGACAAGTCTGACTCAGAAGATGAAGATGACGGAGTACGAAAATCAGGAGGTGACATTGCACAAGCTGCAGGACTTGGGCCAGCTGCTGCTATGGCTGCAGCAACGAGAGCTAGCATGACTTCAGTGCCATTAATACTTCCCAACTCTGGAGCACTCTCAACTGCAGGAATAACTACTGGGGCTCTCCCTGGAGAAACTTGGGTAGGAGGGGGACCAAATGTTGTGGGTCATCCAGGGACAATGGGGACACCGGCAATGCCTGTATCTGGTCTTCCGGGTGCCTATCCTGTTCCGAGTGATGCAGCTGCAAGAGTGGCAGCTTTAGCTGCTGCTATGAATCTACAGCATAATTTAGCAAAGATACAGAAAGATGCCATGCCAGAACACTATGAAGCTGAATTGGAAATCAATGACTTCCCACAAAATGCAAGGTGGAAGGTTACTCACAAGGAGACCTTGGGACCTATTTCAGAATGGACAGGAGCTGCAGTTACCACGAGAGGTCAGTTTTATCCTCCTGGGAAAATTCCTGGACCAGGGGAACGCAAACTTTATTTATTCATTGAAGGCCCAACTGAATCATCAGTCAAGAAGGCTAAAGCTGAGGTGAAACGAGTCTTGGAAGATTATACATCGCAGTCCCTTTCTTTACCAGGTTCAGGTCAACCTGGGAGGTATTCTGTGCTATAAGTTTTTGAAGGGAATGTTCTTTCCACGACCAAGTTCATTGCTATTGTCAGTGGTTAGATAAAGTATTTTTTTTGTATCAGTTGATAATGTCATTAATGAGTGAATTTAAATTTCAATAAGAAAACTTTTCACAGAGGCAAGGTTACTGCTAGATTTTTATTTGTGTATATACTAGGACTTCAACTATATTTGCAATTCCATCATAATTATTGTGTTTGTTCGTCATTAGAATATTCAATAAATCTTATCGTTGCACTCTTGCTAGGAAAAATAAGTTGTATTATTAATAGAAATATCAGACTGAGGTGATGAGTTTACATAGATTGCTGATTGGAGTGCCTGTGAACTCATCTCTGATTTTGGAACTACAAGCCACAGCCAGGATCCAATCCAGTCAACTGTTATTGCTGCGAGTTAACAAACTGATTTCTTGTTCTGGAAATATTCAGACTTAGGCTTGAGAAATATACTGTCCATTGCTTTTGACATCAAACCTCGTCTTGTAAAGACAAGGTCAGCGTTCACTGAGATTCCTGACTGACATTCTTTGGAGTTTGATTTGAAGGCATACTCAGAGGCCTGCGATCAAGCAATCTCCATTACCAAGAAGGGGGCAGCCCAGTGTTGCACGAAACACCCCCCCGGATCTAAACTAGGATGTGCGTCCCGTACGGATCCATGGTTCGGAAATCCAGAAGTGTGGATCAGAACCGGAAATCACTGTTCTGAATTTTGGAACTGTGCCGGCCCGATACGCGGTTCTGGATTTCTGAACTGCGGATCCGCGGTGGATCGGGCACGGATCCAATGCCTGACGGGCGGTTCTGCGTGGCTGACCCAAAAAGAGTTAGGGAAATGATAGATGGGGTTAAAACTCATTCCCCACTCTTGTATTATTGGAGAGCTTGGAGAAAAGAGGAGAAGAGAGCTTGGAGAAGAGAAGAGAAAGAGAGGAGAAGAGAGCTTGGAGAAGAGAGGCTTGAGGAGAGCTTGGAGGAGTGAAGCTAGGAGCAGTGAAGGAGGAGCTTGGAGGAGTAAAGAAGGGCTTCCATCTACAAGAGCTAAAGAGGTAAGTGCAAACCCCAAACTCCCTCATTTTTCTGTCATTGTTGTTTGTATTTTTTCTCCTCCTTTTCTTACTCTTTCCCATTCTTTCTTTTTGCTCATTTCATTGCAGGTTGTCCATCTATATTCATTTTCCAAAATTGTGTTCTTTTGGTTTCTATGTATTATTTCACTTTTGGTTTTAATGATGGCAAGGGGGAGTAGGAATAAAAGCGAAGAAGAACAAGAGGATGAGTGACCCAATGTATGACGAGGAGGAAGGGGATGAAGAGAGCATTGACATGCTAGAGGGGAAAGTTTCATTGACACCCTTGTGGAATTATGTGACCAAACTTGAAGGGGGAAAAGGTGGTGGAAGCTACACGTTTTTGTGCCCTCATGGTTGTCATGGAGGAAAACCATTCAGTGGTTCATATACCTGTGTGAGGAGGCATCTTTGTAGGGTGTTGGAAAGTGATGACAAAAAGGGTGTCATGGGGATAGCAATTTGCCCAAAGGTTTCCGCTGAATAAAGAAGAAAATACATCCAACTAGAGGAGGTTGCACAACAAAAAAACAAGAAACAAGAAATTCATTCTGAATCAAGTGCAACCTCTAGATTTGGGAGTTCATCTCCTCATTGTACTTCTGCAACCTCTGGAAGTAGAAGAACAATAGGTAATTTCTTGAATGTTGCTGGGAGGGATGATGTGGATGGAAAGATAGTTTGGTTTCTTTGTGCTTGCGGTGTACCATTCAATATGCTTCGCTATCCCTATTGGAATGATATGGTTAAGGCCATCAATGAAGCCCCAAAAGGATACAAGAGCCCCAACTATAAGAATGTTAGAACAATGTTATTAGAAAGAGAAAAAGCAAAGGTTCAAGGAGGTTTGACACGTTTTACAAATGAGTGGGTGGATTGTGGAGTATCCATTGGATCGGATGGGTGGACAAATGTTAGAGACCAACATTTGATAAATGTTTTTGGTATTTCTACTAGTGGTGCAATGTTTATTACATGCCATTATTCCTCCTCCATTAGTGCAACTTCCCAAAACATTGCAGATCTGCTATTGCAATCAATTAAAGATGATGGTCCTAATAATGTGGTTCAAGTGATCATTGATAATGCAACAAATTGTAAGGCAACATGAAAAATTATTGAACATACTCACATCTTTTGGTCCGGATGCTTGGTGCACACATTGAACCTTTTGATGCATGTTATTATAAAGCATAAAGAATGTGGATGGATTAATGAACTTTACAAGAGAAGGAAGCAACTCATGAAATTTATCACAGGGCATACAAGGGTAAACTACTTTTATGGCACTTGCTTAAACTTGCAAAAATGAGATTTGCAAGTTATTACCTCACCTTTAGGTGGCTAGTGAAGGTGAGACAGGCTTTAACTAATATGGCGAGCTCTGAATCATGGGAGGAAATTAATATTGATAGAGATGGTGCTAATGTAGCCAAGGACACTATTCTTGACAGTTAATTTTGGTCACACATTAAATATGTTTTTTGCAATTCACCAAACCAATTTATTACATGATCAAGTTTGTAGATTTAGATCGGCCAATAATTGGTGAGGTGTATGAGCAAATGGATAGCACGTTGGGGCGGATTAAAGACATTGTTGAGCTTAGACATATCACCTTGTACAATTATATTCGTGCAGAGGTGGAAAAACGATGGGATATGCTAAACGTTCCATTGCATGCCTTAGCATATGTTCTGACACCTAAATAGTAAATACTATCATCCATCATGGATTTCAACACCAACACCTAGGGGGGGGAGGGGGAGCAGGAGAAAACCACACCTAGATCCAGAGGTTCTATCTAGTTATATGAAAGCATTGGATAAATTAGTCCTTGATGAGGAGGATGCTGCCATGATACGGAAACATTTGAGCAATTATACGCTTAGTCCATTTGGGACATGCATGCAATCAGAGATTGAGAGAATTTTTCTTCTCTTGAGTGGTGGAACATGCATGGAGGTGCTACTCCACTTCTACAAACTTTGGCATTACGGGTGCTATCATAGGTGGTAAACACTTCTTCTGCAGAGAGGTGTTGGAGCTCTTATTTTTTCATCCATAGTGTTAAAAGGAACAGGTTAAGTTTAGACCGTTCAAAGAGCTTGGTTTATGTTCACTACAACTTGCGATTGTTGTCCCATTACCGTGATGATGCAAAGACTAATAAAGACCTTAAGGTTTGGGACATAAATTCAGAGGAGCCCAATTTGGAGGATGGAGTGTTGCGATTAGAGCAATTGGAGGATTTTTTTACCCAGGATGATGATGATTGAGTTGAGATGCCACCCCCATCTGGTCCCTTGGTTCCCAGGTTCCATGCTTCAACACCAATAACAGGGGCTTCATCTTCATCAGTTGCACTGCTAGTGCCATAGCTTCCAGAGCCACCATCTTCTTCATTGCCA
Organism: Pinus taeda; assembly: GCA_000404065.3. Taxonomy (NCBI): domain Eukaryota; kingdom Viridiplantae; phylum Streptophyta; class Pinopsida; order Pinales; family Pinaceae; genus Pinus; species Pinus taeda. Next base: position 350,004 of record APFE031685263.1, on the reverse strand, counting down.
CCATGTGGAGGCTCACGTCCTGTTCGTGGTGGAAGGATGATACATTAGTAGATATATTCACACTTTACTGCTTTTGTCATAGATTAGACTTGGAGTCTTGTTGTGAATTTGTACTTTTTTTGTCTTACTCTTCCTAGTTCAGTGTGTACTTGAGTCTTGGTGGTGGCCAACTGGCCTATTTTTTAAACATTATTATTTGAATTTTGGGCATGACTCATGTTGACAGTTGCTCACTTGCTAGATAAGTTACTTGAATGTTTGATAATTTTATCTTCTAAATGTTTTATGTTTTATGAATCATGATATGCTTAAAAATTTGATGTATGTTTGTAATTGCTAGAATCTAGATGGTTGATGCTTGAATAGTTAATCATTGATGTACAATGGAATCATGGATGCCATATCTATCTTGATTTATGTAAAAATATACATGTTTTCATGTCTTCTACAACTAATTTGGTATTTGGGATGTTTTTTTTTGAATATAAATGCATCTATATATGTATATATATAGTAGACGCTTCGCTTCCTAGATTTTTGGGAAATGACGCTTCTGCATCCTGACTTCCAAAAAATGTCCCCGCTTCATGCAACGTTAGGGCAGCCAATAAAGAGCTCTGATTGAAGTTGTCCACACCTAACCCAGTAAACTGAGTCAATGCAATTAATAACAACATAGAGGCAGTCAATGCTGGACTTTATGCTGATCTACAGTTATCTATGAATGCCCAAAGACATAAAATCTATGCAAATTTTGCTTGGAAAGTCATTTAGAAATGCATTCATGTCTTCTGCAATTTACTTATTTTGAATGCTGCTTCAAATAAATGACATGGTAAAATTCAATAGCAGGATAATGGAAGAATGTTAAACAGTTAACAAGTTTGTTCAGCAGGATCTGGGGTTCTGGTCTTTAAGTTCATCTAGCCAAACTTACAGAATATATGGAATCCAAATTTTTATTGAAATTTTCATAGTGGTAGAGACCTAGAAGTCGTAGAAATGGTTTCTGTTGACAGAGGGCATTGTAAGGATGGTTTCTTCAAAGACTATGAATGGAATAATTCCCTGTTACCTTCGTCTTAGTCATCTTTAAATGAGAAGTCTGGGATGTGGTTGTGGTTCATATCACTTAGAGGCCATGTAAAGGACAGTTTGCCTTAAATGGGTCCTCTAGCTTATCGATTGGGTCTGCTCTTCAACAGAATATCTGTGTACGGTGAGTTTCAGTTTCTGCGTAAGTGCTAATGATATAGGTTTAGTGACCTTTGGTACGTCTAATTCACATTATGTAAAATATCATTTCTATTTATTTGGATGTTGGAACCCGTATGCCTCATGATTTTTTTTTATCTATGCATTATTCAAGTAGCCAGTAGGGTTGTGTGTATGTCTATATACACTAGCATAGACCTGTCTAGATCCGGGTCTGATATGCATATTGAAGTTGCATATCTCGTGTTTCATTGTTTGATACCTGGGCCATCTGTGTAAACTGTAGACTTGAGATATGCATCCTTGAGTACATATCAGATCTGTATTTAGATGGGTCTGTGCTACAGTCCATATTCAATGCAATCCCATTACACAAGAGTTGATGAATCAACTGCACCCCAGTTGAGCTATAGAATGTTCATCCTCTGGGTTTGGATTCGGAATCAGATGAGATGTGATTGGTTCAAAAAATGTGCTGAAAAATCCAATTTGGAAAAATTTGAAAATATGCATTTCATTAATAAATAACAAGAAACACAAACCAATGGTATTGAAAATATCTTGAAGAAAATCATAATGAGCAGATCTAGGATTCTTTTACTCTTTTGAATATATTCCCATGGCCCTTCTGGTTGCACAAGTAACGAGGGCACGAAGTTCCTTTTCCATATGTCTTTGTGCTCATGATAATGTGGCGTAACTCTTGCAAAATAGTTTTCTTCTTAACATCCATGAGGTTGTTCAGTTGTTACCGTCCCAGAATCCCAAGATTTACATTCTCTATAGAATTTCTACTGTTCACATTTTTTAGCAATTCATACAAAGCTTATCTGTGAGCTATTGCATTCACTCAACGTCAAGATAATTGTCTTCCACATTCCTTGGGATGACTGGCGCATGTGCTTCTCAAGGCATGCATCCCCCCACTTCCTCTTAATCTTGTCGATATAATGTCCAGTTTGTTGCAGATAACAGACATCCACTCCTGTGTTGATTGGTCTTCAATAGTGGAGTTGACACCCTCCATTTTCCCATCACCTTATCTGAACTACTGAGCTCTTCTCCAATAATTTCCTCAAACTCTTTAACAACGCGTCCTTTGTATCTCAAACATTCTTCTGCCATGTCCACAAGATCATCCATAACCATCCATTGCATTCTAATCACAGCCTTCAAAATATGTCACCTTTCTCTTGTATTGGCAGAGTCTCTTGGATTAAAAACTGAGCGACTTTCCTACCTCCCTGGCTCAGCCTGAGCGATGCTTCATCTCACCTTGTGATCGCCACTCTACTTTTTGTTTTAGGGTGAGCAGCAATATCACCTCTCTCATAGTGGTTGTTAAACATGGTACAGTTCATCCTTGGGCCTTTTTTCTTACTCCTGTATTGCTGATTTTCACATTTTTTCAGGCAGCCTTTCCTGCTTCTCTTTGCAGATTCTGGCCCTGATGCTGCAGCCAGGCCCAAAATATATGTCAACAGAGTTTCCTGGTTTATTCTATTCCCACTGAGCTACCCCATAATCCACTTTCAGACACCATCCAATTCTCCAATAGATTTGAAATTGAGCCGCATGTGCACATCTCTACTTTCAGAATTCTGCTCTCGTGCAGGTACACTTATCTGCACCTCTGCAACTATGTTTGTTACTATGAAAAGAATATGCATTTTCAACTTTGTGCTTGAAATTTTTTCCTTTTTGGAGGTGTTGGTAAATGGCCCTCGTCTGGGAGACACACATTGCATATGACAAACCACCTATTCTCAGTTAATTAGAATTATCATAAGTTAGCACAAGAATTGGCAACATGTTCTCAAGGGAATGGGATGGAGGTTTATGTGAAGAGAGCTCACTTGATGTGACAGCCTCACCCATGGTTCTCTCACAAAATTCATTGTAAATACTTTTACAAAAGAGATAAATTTTGAAAAGGGGACTGAGTCTAAGGGACATGGATTCCAGAGCTGAGGAGAAGGTTGCTTGCCTGGGATGTTGATGTTTTCTTGTGCAGAAAACCTGAATGGTTTGAACAGTCACTAAAGGCTGGTTGGTGCAATTTCTTAATGAACTGGCTCCTGAAGTAAATGGGCTGCAAATAAAGGTACAAAGCCCATGTTTCTTTTGTTGGGAAATGTAACTAGTATCGGTTTTCATAATTGTCTTTGAGTCATGATGTAATGTATTTGTCAAAAGAAAGAAAAAGAAAAAAATATTATAATAGAAAAATTATTTATTAGCATGGGTTTCATGCTTTATTATTTTATTTCTAGGTCAAAGCCTCCATTGAAGGCTTCTAGGGTTGAGTCATGAGTCTTTGTCCTTGTCATTATGGTCTAGACTCTTATTGGGCATTTTGTGTCAAAAGATAAAATTATTTTAATGTTATTCTCTCCCACCATCAAGTCGGCTTGCAAGTCGACCTCAAGGCTCTCATGCCGGCCTCAAAGAACAGTCACAAACTACTATATATACCCATGAGTTCGACTTAGTTTGGGAGTGAAGACAAGCAAGAGTTCGATCTGCAATTCTCCAGTAAGAAAGGAAGTGTGAAGAACTCCAAAAGGGAAGGGTTTTACATAGAAGGAAAATACTAATGGAGAGGACCAAATTACAATTATACAAAGGAGTAAATTACAATTGCAGAAGAGGGCCGAGTTACAGGACTGCAGAGAGAGCCGAGCTACAGGACTACAGAGAAGGCTGTGCTACAGGATTGCAGGAGGGCTGAGCTATAGGACTATAGAGAAGGCCGAGCTGCAGGACTGCAGAGAGGGCTGAGACCCTTGAAGAAGCTAATTAATGTTGACTAATGAAGATTTGACTAAAAGTTTGACACATCATCATGATAGGCTGACTTGGTGGATGGAGGTAGGTCATGGTCCTGGTCAAAGGGTCTTTGTTGTCTCATTTGATTTGGTTCTTGAAAAAGAGAAGAGATTTCTGAGTTTTCTCTCAAGGAGGGGTTTTGCCCCGACTGAGAGCCTACATCTTGTGTCATTGACCTTCATGTTTCATTTTGGTAGTTGCTTGATGATAAGAAGACATAAATAAATTAAAGAAGAGCTATAAGAAGATAACTAAAATATCACAAGTAATTATCACGTTAAGAAAATCTTTCCGCCTTTAAGATTTTCCAACATGGTATCAGAGCTATGGTGTAGAAGGACAAAAAGGCAGCTTGAAGATCTTTGGCTCTCATCATCAGCATGAATGGAATTTTGAAGCAATTTATATTGGCAAACACAATGAGAAATCTGGGCCACTTCAATGAAATGCAAAATCGTTTTATCTTCTAGGCTACATGTGAATACAATATTGTCTCCTATTGAAGGCTTGCTAACTCTGTGATTTGGAAACGTGTTATGGGACTTGTTTTATTTCTGGTATTGAGGTCGAGGAGGAATAATAAGCTACTACAGTGACATATAACGACACTGTTGGACAAGTGATATCTTCGGCCTGTTCAAGTGCTTCCACAATATCATTTCTTGGCTCCTTGCACAATGATATATTTGGCCTCTTGTAGGGTGATAACACAGTGATACACTCAACCTTTTTCTTAACAGTAAAGAGACTGTTCTTGACAAAGCTATTACAACAGTAACATCCAGCCTACACAGTACTATTGACATATTTGGCAGTGGATAGATAGATACAACAATAGATATATGTGACAGTCACCTTGAAAGTTACCTTGCAGTCTTTGCTATATGATGAATTGCCTCTACGAAAAGTTCTGAGCATAAGAAATAAGTGCCTTATCAGATATCTGAGAAGTAAGGTATACTCGACATAGAACAAACTACGGAAATATAAGAAGTCAGTTATCAGTTCTTGAGAATGTTTGATACAAGAAAGCAATTATAAAAGCAAAGGTAAATATCTACAACAACACACCTTCAAATAAAAAGAAGCAGAAGTCAATCTTGTCTTGAAGGCAGAACTAAAGAAGGTACAACTTTACCTTGAAAGGAAGTCATTTGCAAGATAGGATGAGGTAAGAAGGATATAAGGTACGCATAATTATTTCTGCAAGTTCTAATTAGGGTTTTTGAAATCTCATTTTGATCTAGGGTTTGTAGCATTTATAAAATTATTGACATCTAAGTTCTTGTAGACACTAGTGAAGAAACCCTAACTCTATTCTAATTGTTCTCAAGCTTATTAGTCTCTAGGGCTTGTAGATAGTCTAGGGAGAAGTTGGAAACCCTAGTAAAATATAAAATTGAATTTGAAACCCTAAAATTAACATCTTGTAAGATGACTTAGGGTCTGGAGTTTGTTGTCATACTTTTGGTACCTGTTAAAGTAAATGTTGCAGGTAAATATAGAAATATTGATCTTATGCAAAGAATGAGTCCTTCAAGAAAAAGCTTCCAGCTTCTTACAAAAGATAAGTATTATGTTTATCTTCATTGTCCTTTCTTTTGTATTTTCCTTGGAAGGACTAAGCTTGCAGGTATGAAGATTATGGCTAAATTCAGAGGGAGACTTCAAAGGAAAGACGTGTATTATCTTGTTGCAAAAGATACCCTACAAGGTTTATGATAGGAACAACTCGAGGTATGTATAAAAACTTGTAGCAAGTCTTCATATAAGAAGGTATCATCATTTTTCATTTACTAACTCTTTTATGTCTAGGGTTGCACTATAAAAATTCTTGTAGTGTTGAGGATGATTGATCTTTAGATCATATCAACCCTTTCCGTACTATCTATCTTTTACTCACTTTGGTAAAATCCTAACCTTTCGGATTTTTTACCGCTCAATCTAGCAAGGGCCCTAGGAGGGGTTCTTAGGGGGTAGCTACTAGACCAAATGGCAACAACGGGACAAGAACCCACTATCACCTCAGTTGATGTCCCTTTTTCTTTACAAATTTTCATCGGGTCATGGTATGGAGGAAATCACTTGAATTATATGATCAATGGCAAGGTATAACGCGATTTCCTAGGCCCATTCAAAGGAGGGGCTCAATTAATGGTTCAAATACGTAAAAAAAGGCTGAAAGGATCCCCAAGAAAGACATATGAAGGATGACCTCAGGCTTAGGAATATTAAAAAATGATGAATGCTAAAGGTCAAAAATTCCAAAATCCCTCTCTTGTGATTGATGTATTTATACTAGGTTTTAAATTGAGGCAAGGATGGCTCATTCAATGGAAAGATTCAATTAAAGTGTGAGCTTTGGGAGAAGCTAGGGTGACTTTCCATGAAAAACCCCTTGAGAGAAATATTATAATAGACAAAGGGTTGAAACTCGAGAGATATACAGTGGTAAAGGCTCATCCAATGATCACCTATAGTCAAGAGAAAAGGTTTTGAATGATGAATTACAAAGTGCAAACCTTCAAGAATCCCCAAGTCAAAGCAACTTCAAGGGTTCCCTCTTGGTGTGATAGCTAGGGCATCAATTTATTTGAGATTCCATTGTCGGTATTCGTTCAAAATTAGAGGATGCATAGAGGAGACATAAATGAAGAAACTTGTCTGGATAAAATCCTAAAATTCCTTCTCCCTAAAATTTCGCACCAAGCCCTAGAAAATCTCCTTATCCTTAGGGACAAAGAAAAGAGGAAGAAAAGAGGTGAAAGAATGATATTTGTTAAGTTAATGTGATCACCAAGGATCTAGGACTAGTGCTTCGCTATTGGGAAGATTGGAGTCAAAATGATTAAGATTTAGGAATTTCGCTCTTTAAGGAGGCCTAAAGAAGCAGTGACGCTCTTTGTGAATGCAACTTTGATGGAATTTCAAGGTAAAAGGTGCACAACCTACCCCTAGGAAAATTCGTTCTTCTTGCCAAGATGAATAACATATGCAATGAGCCAAGATTACAAGTGTTTCATAAATCTACATTAATTTTTAGGGCACAAGTAAAATCATGACATAACATTCCATACAATAGACATGAAACATTATGAAATTCACATGAAAAGAGCACTTACATGACAAAAAGAGTATATCCATCCATAAATTTGCCAAATCGAAGCTCCGAGAGAGATAGTGAAAATATTCCACACATCAAAATGCATTTAATCATCCAAATCATTCCACAAGTTGCAGGTCCAAAATCTTTAAAAAGATATGTCCCAAATCCAAGTGATGATGAGAGGTGAATTGATCCTCTCTTATATTTATACACTCCTCTAAGGAGTTTGAATGGATAAATTAGGCCTAATGATGCCCCCAACAATAAAATAATGAGCAAATAACAACACTTCGGTGATAAGCCCACCAAGTAGCTCCATAATAAGAAAAATTGGCTTCTCAAGAGGGTCGAAATGATAGACAAGTAGCTTGGAGGGCCATTGGAAGTCCAAATGAAGTCCAACATGTGCCAAGATGAATACAATGGCTCCAAAAATAGTGATGAAGGGGGTGGCCCCTTAATCTCCAAGCAAATGACTTGTGGCGCCCCCAAGTGCCTGTGGTGCCCCCAAGTTGCTGTGGGGGCACAAAAACATCCTCATGGGTCTCCAACTGAATCGAACAAGCATGTATCCCATTTGCAAAGGGCTAGAGCAATGATGCACGCCCGCCCTTGTCTCCCATGGTGAGACAAACCCCATCTGGGCCCTGGATCAAATGGCAAGTGTGTGGTGCAAGAGTGTAGTCGGCTGGGCAAGGTGGCCCAGGTTCGTCATCTTCATCAAATAAGAGGGACATGAGCGAGCAATGAATGGAGCTGAAGGATCCCATGGCATGGCTATCTGCTCTCTGCTATAGTGGAGGCCCATGGATCGTGACGCACACCCTATAAATGCCAGTATGACCCTCTGGAGGGCTTGGACCCTGTGTAGGGAGGCCAAACCCCAAGATGAAGACCCACCTGCAATCCTGTATAAAATCCAATGTGTTCCCTCACCTTCGAGTACAACAAATCATTAGTGCAATTGAGCAAATAAGCCTACAAATCATGGAACCAAGTGGGCACTTCATAGTGGCATGCCCTTCCATAATGGGCTTTAGTGTGTACAGGTGTCTCCAAGTTCAAGAAGGAAGTTAATCAAGGACTCTATTAGGTGGTTTCAACCTCTAAGGGAGTGATAGGTCCAGGGTACATCCGTCATCATCCGTCATATGGCAAGTGTCATGTGATATAATGATGGAACGAAGTGGCGCATTAGGGGAAGACTCCAAGCCACATGCTATGGTACAAGGGTAGCTATGATGAGGGAAGCCCACACTTGGGTGTACAGATGTAGTAGGGAACGCTCGTGGTACATGTTTTTCCACCCTTGTTCATATACCTTTTGCCTTCTTATTGATTTTCTTTTATAACTGCTTGGGCTTCCAGGGGATGAGAGCATGATGTGAATGATATAACAGTGGATACCCCCTTAAGGTTGGGCAGTTCATCGCCCACCAGGGGTTGGGACAATCATGGGTTCCTTAATGATGTGGGGGTTCACATAAGGGGGCCTTAGGAGCTAGGGTGATGGCCATAATAATAGGGGTAGAGCTCATATTTGGCTTTTGCCCACGTGCTAAATTTTTATGTCCCGAGCATCTTTTGCATTTTATGGTACATTTCCTGTTGAGAGTGGCGAAATTAAGCTTTTTACTTTCTTTTTAGCTGCATCAACTTCCAGGGCATCGTTCAAGGCCCGACCCAACATGTGGACAAGGGGAGGGGGACGCAAACTCCTTGTGGACCCAATGGACAAATGTAAACCTAGATGCGAAATATATGGAAAGGGGTTATAATGAGGGAGGGAAGTGATGTATGTGGTGTTGGGAAGTGGGACCATGCAACCAAAAATGAGATTTCCCATGTTGTGCCACTCCTAAAGCTAGTAGCCAATAAAGGAGATCCCACGGGACTAGGATACAAGGTTAACCACCAAGTTGGACAAGGGGACAAGAGTATAAACTAGCCCCATCCTTTCCGCCGAATCCCCCCACTAATCCATTCCTAGAAGTGTCCATGATAAGTAAGAAAAAATACCCAACTACATAATGAAAGCCATACCTTCGGGGTTGGAAATCCCATCTTCAAACATACGATCATGACAGATGGGCGAGGGTGCATAATGGTTGGCTTAGGTGGTGGAGATGATGGCACATTGAGCTATCTGGTGGCTACAAGGGGTTGCTGGTTGAAGATAATATAGGAGAAAAAATTCTCCTATGAGTCTCACCCACAAGTGGTGGGTAACATTTGGCTTCGACTGGGACATGATCTCTTAGTAGAGTGCACGAACGTACTCGAACGAGGAGGTCATGAGAACACCGATCTCTTGGCACTGCAATCTTGTTACATGCACATCAAAGACTAAGCACACAGGGTGACATGTTTTCACAACGTCTTATGATCCCATGCTTATGTTAGGCCATAAAAATCAACAAGAAATAAAATTTATTCTAGCTGCAATTTTAATCTAATGCTCCTAATCTAGCATGATAAAAGAATATGATGTTAGTTCTAATGCAAAAACATGCGATGCATCCTACTTTAATATGCATATTACATCATACAAATACTAAGTGTAATGATAGACCCAATGCAACCAACATATCATCCAGTCAATATGAGAATGACTGCGCCTCTACTTACTCATGTAATAGATCCAAAGGCAAGGGCAGGAATGGCTATATGGAAGGTCACAAGGTCGGGAGGTGGGAAAATAGAATGACTACACATGGAGTATCACGGAGGAAGATGGAACAAAGGGATGTAACCTATTCCACATGATCCTTTCTTCCAACCAAAAGATAGAGATATCAACAATCAAACTCATAAACCTCTGATGGATGGCAATCTCAGGAATATCATCTCCATCATGGTCCTTATCATTTATATCGCGCTTCATCGCCATCCTAGGGTCATGATTGGGAGACTGATGACACAGGGAGACACAACAAGCAGGTTGCTCATGATGATCATATATAGGCAAGAGAAAGGATTCTTTATTACAAGAAGGGTTGAGGAAAGGGTCCACATGCAACTCAACTACAACCTCATGATTGTGAAGAGAGACAAGGTCTTATTGATATTCTAATCGTCGGTGTCATAGATAGGGACCTTGTCAAAACGATTCCCATGAACCTCCCATTTCCTTTCTTCAATATGTAAGTAATAACTGATATCACTGTTTGGAGGGGTTAAGGGGTCACCTTCTCCAAGGTCTTCAAAGAGTGGATTATCAGAAATAGTATCCTTGGGAAAAGGTATGGTTAAACTCAACTTCACTTTCCATAGACTCATCCTCCCTATCACACATGTTCTGAAAATTATCTTCATCACCTTTTTCGTCATGTGGACCTAGGGACGACCCTCCTTCCTACTCATCATCTAGATTCCCAAGGTCATCATGATGCTGGATGAAGGCTTCCTCTTGAATGTTTAGTGAAGGCATACTTGAAAATGTCTAAGAAAGCCATCAAAGAATTCCTCAATAGACGAGATGCTCCTAGGTTTGTGATTATGCAACCATGAATTCTTTCTACATGATCAATTGCAGAGAGTGGATCACCATCAAACATGGCCACCCCACATACCATCCTACGTGTGACATGATTAGGGTCCCTAGGGATGCTAGTGATGTCCAAAGCGGGAAAATCATCAAAGAAAGACATCCCATTGAGATATACATGCAAATTATGTAGTAGTCACTAGGGTGAATTTAGAGATGCTTAGAGAAATGCTTGCTCCACCCTACAAGCATTGACCTTAAAGTCTAATGAAGAACTAGGGCTTCGTTCTTCCAATGGAGTCACCAAGAATGATATATCAATGATGTCATAAGGGTAACAAGGCACACGTCTTGTATCCCCGACAACGACGCCAAAATGTTACCGCTCAATCTAGCAAGGGCCCTAGGAGGGGTTCCTAAGGGACAACTACTAGACCAAATGGCAATAATGGGACAAGGATCCACTGTCACCTCAGTTGATGTCCCCTGCTCCTTACGGATTGATGGGAGGAGTTCCGGTATGGAAGAAATCACTTGAATGATAGGATTAATGGCAAGGTATAACACAATTTCCTAGGCCCATTCAAAGGAAAGACTCAATTAATGGTTCAAATACCTAAAGAAAAGCTGAAAGGCTCCCTAAGAAACCTATGAAGGATGACCTCAGGCTTAGGAATATTAAAACATGATGAATGCCTAAGGTCAAAACTTCCAAAATCCCTCACCTGTGATTGATGTGTTTATACTAGGGTTTAAATTGAGGCAAGGATGGCCCATTCAATGGAAAGATTCAATTAAAATGTGAGCTTTGGGAGAAGCTAGGGTGACTTTCCACGAAAACCCCTTGAGAGAAATACTATGAGAGACCAAGGGTTGAGAGATATACCGTGATAAAGGCTCATCCAATGATCACCTATAGTCAAGAGAAAAGGTTTTGAATGATGAACTATAAAGTGCAAACCTTCAAGAAATCCCTAAGTCAAAGCAGCTTCAAGGGTTCCCTCTTGGTGTGATAGCTAGGGCATCAATTTATGTGAGATTCCATTGTCCGAATTCATTCAAAACTAGACGATGCCCAGAGGAGACATAAATGAAGAAACTTGTCTAGACAAAATCTTAAAAGTCCTCCTCCCTAAAATTTCGCACCAAGCCCTAAAAAATCTCCCTATCCTTGGGGACAAAGAAAAGAGGTGAAAGAATGATATTTTGTTAATTTAATGTGATCACCAAGGATCTAGGACTAGTGCCTGGCTATTAGGAATATTGGAGTCAAAATGATTACGATTTAGGATCTTAACTCTTCAAGAAGGCCTAAAGAAGCAACTACAGTCTTTGTGGATGTAGCTTCACAACAAATTTAGAATTTTATACTTCGATATGCTATATTTGATGGAATTTCAAAGTAGAAGATGCATAACCTACCCCTAGGAAAATTTGTTCTTCTCGCCAAAATGAATAACATATGCAACGAGCCAAGATTACAAGTGTTTCACAAATTCACATTAAATTTTAGGGCACAAGTAAAATCATGACATAACATTCCATACATTTGACATGAAACATTATGAAATTCGCATGAAAAGAGCACTTACATGACAAAAAGAGTATATCCATCCACAAATTTGCGAAATAGAAGCTCCAAGAGAGCGAAAATATTCCACACATCAAATTGCATTTAGTCATCCAAATCATTCCACAAATTGCAGGTTCAAAACCTTTAGAAAGATATATCCGAAATCCAAGTGATGATGAGAGGTGAAATGATCCTCTCTTATATCTATACACTCCTATAGGGAGTTTGAATGGCTAAATTAAGCTTGATGATGCCACTAATAATAAAATAATGAGCAAATAACAACACTTTGGTGACAAGCCTACCAAATAGCTCCACAATAAGCATAATTAGCCTCTCAAGAGGGCTAAAATGATAGACCAGTAGCTAAGAGTGTCGTTGGAAGGCCAAATGAAGTGCAACATGTGCCAAGATGAATTAAAGGGCTCCAAAAATAGTGATAAGGGGGTGGCCCCTTGATCTCCAAACAAATGACTTGTGGTGCCCCCAAGTGGCTGTGGGGGCACAAAACATCCTCATGGGTCTTCAACTAGATCAAACAAGCATGTATCCCATCTGCAAAGGGCTAGAGCAATGATACTAGCCCTACCTTGTCTCCCATGGTGAGACAAAATCGATCTGGGCCCAGAGCAACTGGCAAGTGTGTGGTGCAAGAGTGTAGCCGACTGAGCAAGGTGGTCTAGGTGCATCATCATCATCAAATAAGAGCGACACGAGTGAGCGATGAATGGAGCTGAAGGATCCCATGGCATGGCTATTTGCTCTTTGTTATAGTGGAGGCCCATGGCTCTCAACGCACACCCTACAAATGCCAATATGACTCTCTAGAGGGCTTGGACCTTGTATAGGGAGGCCAAAACCCAAGATGAAGACCCACCTGCAATCTTGTATAAAATCCAATGCGTCTCGTCACCTTCACAAATCATTAGTGCAATTGAGCAAATAAGCTTACAAATCATGGAACCAAGTGGGCACTTCATAGTGGCATGCCTTTCCATAATGGGCTTTAGATTGTACAGGTGTCTCCAAGTTCAAGAAAGAAGTTAATCAAGGATCCTATTAGGTGGTTTCAACCTCTAAGGGAGTGACAATTCCATGGCACATTCGTCATATGGTAGGTGTCATGTGATATAATGATGGAACAAAGTGGGGCATCAAGGGAAGGCTCCAAGCCACATGCCATGGTACAATGATAACTATGATGAGGGAAGCCCACACTTGGATGTATAGATGTAGGAGGGAGCGATTGTGGTACATGAGTTACCCTGATATTTGTTTTTCCAACCTTCTTCATATGCCTTTTTCCTTATTGATTTTCTTTTATAACTGTTCGGGGCTCCAGGGGATGAGAGCATGACGTGAATGATATAATAATGGATACCCCTTAAGATTGGGTAGTTCATCGCCCACCAGGCGTTGGGACAATCATGGGTTCCTTACTGATGCAGGAGCTCCCTAGGAACCAGGGTGACCATAATAATAGGGGTAGATCTCATGTTTGGCTTTTGCCTACGTGCTAAATATTTATGTCTAGAGCATCTTTTGCATTTTATGGTACATTTCCTGGTGAGAGTGGAAAAATTAAGCTTTTTACTTTTTTTTTAGCTGCATCAACCTCCGGGGCATTGTTCAAGTCTCGACCCAAAGTGTGGATAAGGGGAGTAGGAGGCTAACTCCTTGTGGACCCAATGGACAAATGTGGACCCGAATGGGAAATATGTGGAAAGGGGTTATAATGAGTGGAGGGGAGTGATGTATGTGGATTTGAGAAGCGGGACCACGCAACCAAAAATGAGATTTCCCATGTTGTGCCACTCCTAAAGCTAGTAGCCAATAAAGCAGATCCCACAAGAGTAGGATACAAGGTTAACCACCAAGTTGAACAAGGGAACAAGAGTACAAACCAAGCCCATCCTTACCTCTGAATCCTCCCACTAATCCATGCCCAGAAGTGTTCATGATAAGTAAGCAAAAATACCCTACTACATAATGAAAGCCATACCTTCGGGGTTGGAAGGCCCACCTTCAAACATACGATCATGACAGATGGGTGAGGGTGCATAATGGCTAGCTCAGGTGGCAGAGATGATGGCACATCGAGCTATTTGGTGGCTGCAAGGGGCTGTGGGTTGAAGACAATCTAGGAAATTTTTTTCTCCTATTTGTGTCACCAACATGTGGTGTGTAACAGGGTTCACTATAAAATCCTAGACTACTTAGGGTTTGTTGATAGAGTGTAAAGCATGCAATGAAATCCTTCTCTCTTGATGTTTAGGGTTTGTTGATAGAGTGTAAAGCATGCAATGAAATCCTTCTCTCTTGATGTTTAGGGTTTGTTGATGTTATAATGAAACCCTAGCCTTGTAGGGTTTGTTGTTGATGTCTAGATTACATGATCAAACCCTAGAATTATAAGGTTTGTTGAATTAGCGTTTATAACAAAACCCTTGTAATAGTAAATGTAAAACAATCCTAGGAATGATACCTTAGGTGTATATGCTTCCGTTTTATTGAAACCCTAGCTTGCTCGAGCTATTGTATATCTAACATTATAATTTTATCTAGCGTTTACGATAAAACCTAGTAGAGATTGACATAAAATTCTAGTGTATGATAGTGAAACCCTAGATGTAAAATATGATTGGAATGCTAACTTGATTTAGTTAGTAATATCTAAGGTTCAATTTTGATGAAATCTAGGGTTTGTGACAAAACCCTAGTAAAGTTGTTGTGAGAAGTCTAGGGTATGAAAAATGCAACCCTTGTTGACTATAAACCTAACTAGGTTTAGTTTTGGATGTCTAAAGTTTGATTTCTTGTTTTGATAGCCCTATATGCTCCCATTGTGATACTAACTTGATGAAGTTGACTTCATGCTCTTATACATATACATATTTGTGTTTGGTTGTACTTGTTGAAAGTTTGCAGGTACATAATGTTCATGATGTTGAAGATGCCTACCTACCTCATATTTGATAATGATGTTGAGCATGATGGAAAGAGGGAGCTGTTAGAACCTAGATGACATTAAAGTTTGCATTGATGATTGATAAGATGACCTTGTTGCTATTTGAAGATGAAGAATAATGTTCTTGAAAGAATGAAGGTCGAAGTCTCTATGGTATGATGATGCAAATGAAAGAGCACGTGTGATTGGAAGAATAAAAATGTTGATGGAATTGTCCCCTAGTTGAGAAGGAACCTGGATAAAGGAAAGTGTATATCTCCATAGTTGTGAAGGAGCTTGAAGAGAAATGAATCTCCTCCATAGTTGATGACATGATGAGAAGACCTTGCAGAAAGAATAATGATCGAAGGATGGCTAGAGCACTACAAGATGGTTCTTTGTGATTGATGACGTTGTGAACAAGACTTGGATGTTTTGAGAAGAAGTGCTGAGGCCGAGTTGAGTGTCGCTGAAGAAGTTGAAGAAGGAAGCTTTCGTGAAGATGTGTTTGGATTATGTGATAATTTAAGCAACATCAGAATAATTGAAGACCCCAAATTTTCGTGCTAGCATACAAGAACATATGCATTGAAAGTTTGATATTGGGTGGGGCTGTGATGCTACTAGATGTTCTAATGGTTGAATAGGTAGCTGATGGGAGGATCTCTCCCTAAGAAGTTTTGAATATTTAACAAGCATGCTTGGATTGATGATTGAGAGGGAGAGATGAAGTGTTATAAAATTGCCTATATGATTGTACTTGGGAGGACATCTTGGCCGACTATTGATGATGTCTAGATCCCATTGAGGGAGGGTATCATTGGTCTTGTTGAGCTCCGACCTTGGAATATGATACCTAGATCTCCGAGTGTTGGTGTTAGGGTTGTAGCCTAATGGTACCTATAAGTGGCAAATACTTGGATAACACTTTAGTCCATGTTAGCATCTTAGATCCTTGCATGAGTGTATGACAATAGTATCGTGACACTTGGATCTTTGATGTGTTGGATATCTTGGTAGTTAGGGTATCCCTAGCATTGCATATGTTGTTGTACTCTTCTTGGATATGGAACACTTCAAATTGAGGTCAACGTTTTACCAATTGAACTATTATGACTACCTCCCTAGCTAAGAGGGAGTCTTGAGAAATGTAACCGGTATTGGTCTTTATAATTGTTTGAGTCATGATGTAATGTATTTGTCAAAAGAAAGAAAAAGAAAAAAATATTGTAAAAGAAAAATTATTTATTAGCATGGGTTTCATGCTTTATTATTTTATTTCTAGGTCAAAGCCTCCAATGAAGGCTTCTAGGGTTGAGTCATGAGTCTATGTCCTTGTCATTACGGTCTAGACCCTTATTGGGCATTTTGTATCAAAAGATAAAATTATTTTAATGTAATTCTCCTCCACCATCAAGTCGGTGTACAAGTTGGCCTTAAGATTCTTATATCGGCCTCAAAGAACAATGACAAACTACTTTATATACCCATGAGTTCAACTTAGTTTGGGAATGAAGACAAGCAAGAGTTTGATCTGCAATTTTCCAGTAAGAAAGGAAGTGCGAAGAAGACCAAAAGGGAAAGTTTTTACATAGAAGGAAAATACTAATAGAGAGGACCAAATTACATTTATAGAAAGGACTGAATGACATTTGCAGAAGAGGGCCGAGTTATAGGACCGCAGTGAGAGCCGAGCTATAGGACTACCGAGAAGGCTGAGCTACAGGACTGCAGAGAGGGCCGAGCTACATGATTGAAAAGAGGGCCAAGCTGCAAGACTACAAAGAAGGCCGAGCTGCAGGACTGCAGAGTGGGCCGAGATCCTTGAAGAAGCTAATTAATGTTAACTAATGAAGATTTGACGACATGTCATCATGAGAGGTTGACTTGGTGGATGGAGGCAGGAAGGTCCTGGTCCTGGTCAAAAGGTCTTGGTTGTCTCATTTGATTTGGTTCTTGAAGAAGAGAAGAGATTTTTGGGTTTAACCCTTCAGGGATTTTGCCCTAGCCGAGAGCCTACATCTTGTGTCATCGATGTTCATGTTTCGTTTTGGTAGTTGCTTGATGATAAGAAGACATAAATAAATTAAAGAAGAGCTATAAGAAGATAACTAAAAGATCACAAGTAATTATCATGTTAAGAAAATCTTTTTTCCTTTAGGATTTTCCAATAGCTTGAAAAAATAGTAACAAGAAAAGAGGATAAGAGATCAAGAAAAAACTACACATTGCAAGCAACAACGACAAGGCAGTAAATGCGAGCTAGGAAAAGAAGTCAAGGCAGGTGCAGGAAAAGTAGGAGGAGGAGGAAGGAAAGGGGCATTCGAATCCACACTGGGGCAGGAGAGTAGATGCTCATTTGAGCATCCAAACAACAAACACTTGTTTGATTGACAAACTGGAGAGAACAAAAGAGAAGAGAGGAGAATGGGAATGGTCCTCAGGGTCCCTGAAGGATGTGGGTTGAGCTGCTAGTCTCTAGAGCCTTGTAACCAATGTGGAAAAAGTTGAAGTCGGGATTAATTCGGCAAGGGTCCAAAAGTTGAAAAACTCGGCAAAGTCCGGAGTTTTTTGAAAAAGTCGACAAAATTAAAAAACACAAAATTATTCATTTTTTAATATTTTTTTAACATCTAGAGTATCCACAACATCAAATAAATGCATTTCCACATAAACATGTAAAGAAAGCTAATATATAATATGTATATGAAGTCTAGTGTTACATCACATATCAAAATAGTGAATCAACTCCTGAATTTTGAGTCCTGTCTGAGTCTCAACTCTCAGGAGTCAAAATATCAATAAAAAATATAATAAATGTATATCATGAGTCATCTAAAAGTCATCAAGTAATCAATCACTGAGATCCTCTTCCCCTTTTATGGGAATAGGGAACGACTTTGCCTTTTCCTCTAGAGGAAGAAGGCCTTGTCTCTAGGGATACAAATGGACTCAATCGTCCTCTAGAAGCCGATGGAAGAGGTGGCCTCTGTCCTATGCTGCTGCTGCCCATCCTGGATGGTGTCACCTCCTCCTTATCATCCTCAACCAACTCTGCCTCTTGACCCTGATGTTGCTCCTCCTCCTCTACCTTTGGTTCTCCCTCCCCTGCAACTGCTACATCCTCTAGATCCACACCTAACCAATCCGGGATCGAGTCCATGATCGGCCTCTCAGTCTCGACTCTCCATGCAGAGGTGGTATCAATATTGTCCAATGAGTGGCTTCCACATCAGTAGGTGTCTGAAGCTGTCTCACCCGCAATCGAAGATTGTAGTAGACATAGACCATGTCATTGAGGCGTTGGGACTCCAATCTGTATTAGGGTCATCGATTGTAAATTAGTACTTAGAAAATTTAAATATTAGAAATAATCAAATGAATTCAAAAAATTTAATTTGAAATTTTTTTACACGTTGTGCTTTTTGCTGTGTATTTTGTCAAATAAACTCCAGTTGCGCTCACACCCAGAGGAACTGCATGTTTGGCTAAGCACTCGAATGGCAAGCTTTTGGAGATGGGGTACTCTGGCACCATAGCTTGTTCACCAAGCATTTACAAGTTAAAAGAAAAATGAGAAACATAAAAAAAATTGAAATTCTAAACTTGAAAGTTTGAAACAAACTGAAGCTTACCTGGTATTTTGGTCGTCCTATTCTTAATAGCCATGGTAAAAACAAATGTGCCACCTCCCATCCTATAGACCTCCATTTCTTTAGAAATATTTTCACGTTCTTGTTCAGATGACACCATCCTCTCGACACAAGTGAAGAATCCATCCATCACCTCGACTTCAAATCTGAAACCACAGGCGTAAGAAAATGCAGGGTTGAGGTAGATACCTGCAGCATGAATGGGGTGATGGAGGGTATTGTTCCATCGCTCATCAATCACTCTCCATATGACCTGTGTTTCTCTAACCCCTCGTCTCCCTTATCTTCATAATAAGCATGAATAGCTTCTTTGGCCCTATCCATGGCCTCATACAAGTAGCCCATTGCAGGCTTGTCTCCATCAACCAACCGAAGAACCCTTACCAAAGGTTCTGAAATGGCACACACCTCCTCTACTCCTGCCCAAAAGCTCTGATCATATGAAACTAGTCTGCATATGCCCTCTCCCTCTGGTTTGCAGGTAATAGATAAAGAACGCCAATCCGCTGAAAGAAACATGCTCTTCATATCCCACATAGAATTCAACAGAGACTGAAGAGATATGAAAGTAGTGGCAAATCGTGTAATGGTAGGACGCACCAACTCTTTGTTTTTGGTGTATTTTCTCATCAAGCTAAGCACAAATGCATGATTATATATAAATTTTGTTATGCTCCTGGATGATTCAACATGATTCAACAATATCCCTCACAATAGGAATCTTACCTATATCCTCCAACATCAAGTCAACCTAATGAGCAACACAAGGTGTCCAAAACAAGTTAGAATACCTCTCCATAAGCAACTTGCCAGCTTGAACATAATTTGCAGCGTTGTCCGTTATGACTTGGACAACATTGCTTGGGCCTACTTCTTGAATGAAGATGTCCAACAACTCACATAATGTACGTGCATCTTTAATGTGTGTAGATGCATCAATAGATTTCATAAACATTGTCCCCTTGGGACAACTAACTAAGAAGTTAAGAAGGGTCCTACCCTTCTGGTCAGTCCAACGATCTAACATGACTGTGCATCCAATTTGTTCCCACGATGCCCTAAACTCCTCCAATCTGGAAGTGCAATTAGTCTTTTCATCTTGAAGAAGAGGCCCTCTCAATTCTGCAAAGGTGGGGGCTTTGTACCTCGGAAAATTGTGTTAAGCAACGAAGGGACGAGGTGTCGAGATGCGACAAGATGACATGCGTCTAACGGTTATGCCATTGGTTGGAGGGGTGGCCCGCTACCCACATAAGCCCGAAAGAAAGGAAAGAAGTGCATGAGAAAGTGTCGGGCAAGGCCTTGTGGGATGACATAAGGTGGGAGCATGGGCAGGCCCGCACTGTTATGGCAATGCTATTGGTCAAGGATTGGCCCACTTGACTAGTCAACCCGACAAGCTTATCCTAGAATTTTAGAAGGAGTCAATTATAAGCGCGAGGACACCATGGAGCAGGGTGACGTGTCCCAGTGGGACCCTCCCGATAGATTAAGTAGCAGGCAAGGAGACAAGGACGTGGTGTTGTAGCCACGCGGGCCCATTGAAAGAGATGGCGGGTGAGAAGCGGTAGGCCCAAAGATTCCATGTAGACCTAGAAATTTCACCCCTGAGGTGTAAAGGGCTCTTAAAAACGTATGCGCCAGAAGAAGGTTACGGGCTGACGTGAGCCAACCATGGTGCTGAGCGTGCACCCGATTAGTGGATAGGAGGTCCCACCTGCCAAGTCATCTTGATGGATTGACCCCGGACATAACGAAAGGTGCAATAGGAAAGGTGTCGGGATAACATGGCCGGGACGACGTGAGAAGGTCGAAGCGGCAATTAGTAGGCGGGCTTCAGGTCAATAAGGAGGCAGTACAGGGGTGTACTGTCCACGAAAGCCCGATATAGAAACCCTTGCTGTAACCAATGTGCACTCTTGGGGAATGCCTGGAGAAGATAAGCGGGGTGGCGTGACTAGTGGCACCCACCTGGGCAGCATAAGCGAGCTATGATGCGGGAAGAGGAGGCCAATGCATTTTCCAGGGCCGATAAATGTGGGCATATATATATGTCCCTCAACTTATATGTGTGAAGGTACACAAAGTGAAAGCCTTAGTTGCGAGGCTATGATGAAGAGTCGGGAAATCTAAGTAAGATCCAGTGGAGGAAAAGAAATGTTACGCCATTCCTCTAATAGTACGTGAGGGGTTGGGTATGTTACAGTGTGGTATCAAAGCCTCCAAGTTCAACGCTTGGACTGGATGGGCTCTATCACGAGCGAGTAACATTTTTATAGGGCTAACCAATAAATTATTTAGGTGTTAAAAGTCGGTCTAACTAATAAATTGCAGGCCTAATGGGTGCATTGATTTTGCAAACTGTAAGCTAATAGTGCTTTGTTGAGTTGAGATAACAGGCTTAAAATATGCAACTAATAATTGCTACTTATGCACTAATATGGATTGTTTTACTTTAGAGATGTACACAATTTGGCTACTTGTCTGTTGATGGAAACTACAAATTGTGTGATTAATGCATATGAATTATTAAACGTGGTTAGTATGCTAACATGATTGTTTTGTCATAGCAGGGTTCTCCATGACAACTTCATGAATGCAAGGTTCATGATTATTATGATGTTTAATTGATTATTATATGAAAGTTTAACAATGGGTGTGATTGGCAACACATCACAAGCAACATAAAACAAAGGAAATACAACAATGAGGACCGGAATGGTTGAATACAGTTCTGATCAATCACAACATGGTAGTGAGTGGGTCAGGGCGAATGAAGAAGAAAGGTCAGTGGATCAACGGGGAGGGAATCACTCCTCAGTTTGGATGGAAACTTTGAGGAGCCCAAGGGCCGAAGTTAGAAGTTTTAAAGTAGATAATGAGAGGTTGGTAAGAGCCCAGGAAAAGCAAGCTGAAGTAAATGCAGTGATTCTGCAAAGTCTGTCAGATTTGCAGAGGCAAGGGCAATCTGAGATGAGGGCTAGCCATAAAGACAGAAAGAGCCTTCACGAATTAGAAGAAAAGACAAATGGGGCAGATGGTAGCGTATTCAGCAAGAGGCATAGGCCTGAGAGTGAGGATATTGTGAAGGTTGATTCACTGTTGAGTACTCCAAGAGGAGGAACCAACACACAAGTTTTCACCAGACCATCTAGTTCTGCTACCAAAAGACACCATCACTCTCATCATCACCTTCACCATCATTCTTGAAGTAAAGGAAAATAATACATGCTTGAAGATTTAAGAAAGCCAAGCCACCCACATTTGATGGGGATATCAAGATTGCAAAGGACACAAAAGCTTGGCTATTGGGTATGAAAAAGTTTTTCAGAATACATGACTATTCTGAAAATATGAAGGCTAGAATTGCCACCTACAGCTTGAAGGGAAAAGCAAACATATGGTGGGAGGACTTGAAGAATGTCAGAAGCATTGTGGAGAAAGAATTGACCTGGGATGAGTTTGAAAAGCTCTTCAGAGAACAAGATCTGTCTGAACGCTACTATGATAGTAAAGCAAAAGAGTTCTATGAACTCAAGATGGGACAACTATCAGATGATGAGTACGTCACCAAGTTCGTAGAATTATTGAGGTATGTGCCATATCTCAAGGATGAAAAGGTCAAAATTTAGAGATTCAGTAGCGGATTACCTAGGGCATTTAGGGATAAAATCGAATTGCTGGAACCCCAAACTCTGAAAAACACCATCAAAAAGCTAAAGCATAGCTATTAGCAAGAAAAACACAGGCTTGAAATCAAAAGAAATTGGCAAACTAAGAGCATTGCTAGGCATAAGAAGAGTTTGCCTAAGAAGGGCTTAGAAAAGGAGGAGGGTAAACAATCAGTCCCTACAAGGCAATTTCACCAAAAGAAAAATGCTGCTATTAAGAAAAATGTGCAACAACCAGTAGTAGGGCAACCCAAGTATGAAGGCCGAGAGCCACTCAAATGTTGGACCTGTGGTGAAAACCACAAAAGAAGGGACTGTCCTCATCAGCAGAATGTCAGGCCAAAGATTTACAGTGCTCAAGAGGCTGGCATGGTGGGTGAGGTGGCTCGGAGTGTGCCAAGAATTTATGTAGCGGTGGATAACCGCCAGACAGACCACCAGGCATCTATCATCGAGATGGAAGGTAAGCTGCAAGATCAAATTATTTATATTTATATTGATCTAAGTTCTAATTATAGCTATGTCAGACCAGAGCTTGTTGAGAAATGCGAATTGAGCAAAGAGTTGCATGAAGAACCATGGCTAGTTCAGTGAATGACTGGAACAAGAAGGAAGATCAACCAGTGGGTAAGGTTTTGTGAATTTGAGCTTAGTGGCATGCCCACAATAACTCATCTGAATGTATTGCCATTGGGTGCGTATGGCATACTGCTGGGCATGGACTAGTTGTATTTACACTGAACAAAGGTAGATTGCTATGAAAAAGCAATTGAATGCTTAGATGAGCAAGGAGCAAAAAGAGTGTTGTAGGGCAGGAAAAATCCCATTTCAGTAAAGCCGATCACTGCTATGCAGCCTAAACGTAGCGACAAAAAAGGATGCACACTGTTTGCAGTGCATGTTTCTAAGGATGAGAAAGTTGACAGAGGAAGGGAAGACGAGGACGCTGAGCTGCTAAAGAGATACCCTGTTTTGTAACAGTTTACATATGTCTTCCCAGTGGAGTTTCTTGGATTACCTCCTCACAGAGAGATAGATTTCTCTATTGCGCTGGTACCTGGGGCAACACCAGCATCCAAGGCACCATATAGGATGAGTATCCTGAAGTGGGTGTAGCTGAAATTACAACTAAAAGAAATGCTTGACAAGGGCTACATAAGGTCGAGTGTGTCCCCATGAGGAGCACCTGTGTTGTTTGTGAAGAAGAAAGATGGAACCCTTAGACTATGCATTGATTAAATGTAGTTGAATTAGGTGACCATCAAGAACAAGCACCCCTTGCCTAGGATTGATGATCTCTTTGATCAGTTGAGGGGAGCAACAATTTTCTCTAAAATTGACTTGAGGTCAGGCTACCATCAAGTGAAAAACAAGGAGGACATTCACAAAACTGCTTTTAGGACAAGATATGGGCACTATGAGTTTGTGGTGATACCCTTTGGGCTTACTAATGTCCTATCCACATTTATGTGTCTGATGAATAATGTGCTTTGCCCTTATCTAGATAAGTTTGTCATTGTGTTTGTTGATGACATACTCGTACTAACTCAAGGACAAAAGAAGAGCATTAAAAGCACCTGGTTGTGCTACAATTATTGAAGGAACACAAGCTTTATGCAAAGATCAATAAGTGTGATTTCTTGCAATCACAAATACATTATTTGGGGCATATTGTCTCCAAGGAAGGGATCTCAGTTGATCTTGAGAAGATCAAGGCCATAATTGAGTGGCCGACTCCAAAGAACGTGGATGAAGTTAGATCATTCATGGGATTGGCATGATATTATAGGTGATTTATCAGGAATTTTTCCAAGATAGGTCATCCCATCACGACCTTGTAAAGAAAAGGAAAGAGATTTGAGTGGACTGCTCAACGTGCTGAAAGCTTTGAGTAGTTAAATCATTTGCTCACCAATGCACCAATGTGAATTGCAGATCTTGACAAGGATTTTGTGGTGAGCATAGATGCCTGCAAGGAAGGGCTCGGTGAAGTCTTAATGCAGGAAGGGTAGGTAGTATGCGATGAGTCCAGGAAATTAAACGAACATGAGGTGAATGATGTAACCCATGATTTAGAGCCGGTTGCTATCATTCATGTTTTAAAGATGTGGAGGCATTACCTCCTTGGTAGGAAATTTACACTCATGACAGACCATAGTGGGCTCAAGTATCTGTTTGGGCAACCCAAGCTGAATGCTGGGAAGCAAGATGGCTAGCTACACTCAGTGAATTTGACTTTGAAATTAAGTACATAAAAGGTAAAGGGAACATAGTTGTTGATGTTATGAGCAGAAGATTGCAGGTAAATCACTTGGCATCTGTGAGCTCATACAAACAGACCTAGTAGAAAGGGTCGAAAATGCTGGGCAGCGAGACGAAAAATACCAATAGATGAAAGAAAAATTGTTGCAAGGAGTAGAAGATGGAGAATATCTCCTCACTCAGGATGACCTATTCAGATTTAAAAACATAATTATGTACCTAGGAATGACAAAATAAAGAGGTTGATAATGAAAGAGTTACATTCTAAGCCCTATTCGAACCATCCAGGGTATCAAAAGACCCTTATAGCCATTAAAATACATTATTATTGGCCGAATTTGAAGAAGGAAGTGGCCAACTTCGTAGCAAAGTGCATAGAATGCAAACAGGGAAAGGCTGAAATTTGAATGCAAGCACCCAACATGCTTATTACAACCTATTCCCATTCAGGAACGGAAATGGGAGGTGATTTCTATGGATTTTATTACAGGATTGCCTAAAACTTGTAGCCAACATGATGCAGTCATGGTTGTGGTGGATAAACTGAGGAAGGTAGCTCATTTTGTGGCAATTAAATCTATTAATTATGCGAGTGATGTGGCACAAATCTTCATAAAGGAGATTGTGAGGCTACATGGTATACCTAAGAAAATTGTGTCAGATAGAGATACTAGGTTCACCTCAAGGTTTTGGAAGGAACTGTTCGCAGGATTGGGAACAAAGTTGGCACTCAGCACAACTTCTCACCCACAGACAGATGAGTAGAAAGAGGACTAACAAAATCCTTAAGGACATGTTAAGGATGTATGTAATGCACCATCCCAAGAAGTGGGAGGAATATCTTCCACTTGTGGAGTTTGCTTACAATAATGGATACCAAGAATCAATAAAGATGAGCCCATTTGAGGCATTGTATGGCAGGAGTTGCAACACTCCTTTTAGTTCGAGTGATCAGGTGAACATGGTCCTTGTTGGGCCTGATATGCTCAAGGAAACGGAGGAGCAGGTTCAACTCATAAAACAAAATTTGAAAGTGGCATAGGATAGTTAGAAAAGTTATGCAAATCAACATAGGGTGCACAAGGAGTTCCAAGTTGGGGAGCATGTTTATCTGAGAATCAAGCCCAAGAAGAGTTCCCTAAAGATTGGGACATGTGCCAATTTGGCACCACGGTATTGTGGGCCTTTCGAGATCCTTGAGAGGATTGATCCAGTAGCATTTGGCTGGCTTTGCCACCATCAATTAGAATTCATGAAGTTTTCTATGTTTCTTTGCCTAAAAGATATGTACATGATTCTAATCATGTGATTGACTAGTCTGTGCTACAGGGGGAAGGAAGGGAAGAGTTCCAGCTAGAGCCAATGTGCATCCTAGACTGGAGGAGTCTCATGATCCGGAATTGAGCCATAGAGCAAGTCAAAGTGCAATAGAAGTACTTTGGGCCAGAGGAGGCAACTTGGGAAATGGCAGATGCCATGAAAGCTAATTATCCATTTTTATTTGCTGATTAAGCCAAATGTGTACATGATTATAAAACCAAAATGCATTTTGTTTTATTTCTGGTGTTGAATACGAGCCAAAAGAATATCGAGGGCAGTGTTCCCTCAAGGGGGAGGGGTCTGTGACAACCAAACCCATGGTTCTCTCACAAAATGCATTGTAAAGTACTTTATAAAAGAAATAAAATTTGAAAAGGGGACTAAGTCTAAGGGACACAGATTCCAAAGCTGAGGAGGAGGTTGCTTGCTTGGGATGTTTATGTTTTCTTGTGCAAAAAATTTGAATGATTTGAGCAATCATTAAAGGTTGGTTGGTGCATGTTCTTAATGAACTGGCTCCTGAAGTAAATGGGCTGCAAATAAAGGTACAAATCCCATGTTGCTTGAAAAATAGTAACAAGAAAAGAGGACAAGAGATCAAGCAAAAAATGCACACTGCAGGCAACAAGGACGAGTTAGTAAATGCTAGCTAGGAAAAGAAGTCAAGGCAGGTGTAGGAAAAGCAGAAGGAGGAGGAAGGAAAGGGGCATTCGAATCCATGCTGGGGTAGGAGAGAAGACACCCATTCCAGCATCCAAAAAATAGACACTGGTTCGATCAGTAAGCTAGAGAGAACGTAAGAGAAGAGAGGAGAAGGGGATTGGTCCTCGGGTTCCCTGAAGGTTGTGGGTTGAGTTGTTAGTCTCTAGAGCCTTATACCAAATTGGGTTCCTTGGAGGTTGTGGGTTGAGATAAAACCACTGGAGCCTTGTAATAACTTGGGTTCCTAGAGGTTGTGGGTTGAGATAGAATCTTTGGAGCCCTATAACATCTTGGGTCCCTAGAGGCTGTGGGTTGGGATAAAATCTTTGGAGCTTTTTAATAGCTTGGGTACCTTGGAGGTTGTGGGTTGAGATAGTAGACTCTGGAGCCTTGGACAACTTTTGAAGAGGCCAATCTTGGAGCAACAACAGAGGAAGACTTGATTGAAGACCTTTGGTTACTGCATTACTGTTACACTGGATTCCAGACTCCTTGGAAGGTAGTGAATCATTGTGTATGCATTGGAGTGAGGCAGAGAGCCTCCAGACTCCCTGTGTTGAAGAGGATGGCCGTAGTCAGCTGGTGGGATTGAGGAAGAGGTCCTCTGGAATTCCCTGTTTCAGTGGCAGCTAGTGTCTGATTCCCTTAAGCAAGCACTCTCCTCAGAGTCTAGAATCTGGCTTGGGGGTGCTAGCTTTATGTAAGTGTGGCTGCAACTGTCTATGGTTGGGTGGAGAGTCCTTGTCCTAGATTCAGTTACCCTATAGGTTTAAAAGATAAGTAATCTTTTATACCTATTTACATGTTGATGAATTATGTTGCATTTTGGTTGAAATGGATTGGATTTTTGGGATTGTAACAACATTGTTAACGTGATGAGCATGTGGATACCTCTCTAAGCAGAGATAGTCCTTATGGTTATGATAAATAAACGCATGCATAAATGCAAGTGTCATACCTTTGAAATGAACAGTGTTGTTAAATAAGTTGAACCAGTGTATATGTCTGCATTGAAATAAATATGTCGAGTTAAATGCATATTTGTGCTGTTTACAAGATATAATAAGCATTTGAATGTGTTTTGTTTATACATGAGAATAAGGACCATGCTATGGCCACAGGCTGAACAATACTCTGTATGAAATGTTCCCTAACATTGTTAACAACACATATGAAAAACGATACAAGCATTGTTTTAAAAATTGGTCGGTTTAGATTGGAAATCAGCCAAACCGGATGATTCAGACACAAACCGGCCAGGTCGGTCCACGCAGAGCTAAGGGACTTAGTGGGGCCCGTCTATGTTTTTTTAAGGTGCTTTTGCCCAAACCATAGGTGGATTTCCCTCCAAATTTGCTCGCCTTCAATTATAAAAGCAAGCCTATCCTCTCATTTGTCTCACACATTTGATTTTAAGTGTTTGTGAGAGTTTGAGAGCTTGGACAGTGCTACAACAACCTTGAGTTTTGGAGCAACAAGAAGTTTGGAGGTTTTTTGTCATCTTGGAGGAGCTTTCTAGTGGAGTGGGAATCTTTGGGAGGAGACTTCATCAACTAGTTTTCATTTCCAACCTTTCAGTTATGATTTTTCCCTAAAACATTTCTAGGTTTCATTAGTCTCTGTTTTTAATTTTTTCTCCTCTTTCATGTTAGAATGCATCAAGGAAGAATGATGGTAGTTGATCATAGGTTTTGCATTTTCCTATTTTACTTGCATATCTCTTTTATTCAAAATTTGTATTTCAGTATCCATTATGGCCCCAAAAGCCAAAGATGCTGCAGGGTTCACTGTGATGTTGTTGATGGAAAATGTTGCGCAAATATTGCAAGCATCGAATGGGAGGTGGGGGTATTTATTGATTGAAATAACATTTGGTTGGTATAAGAGGCCAAGTAACCCCTTATGATGCACCAGATGAAGTCATAGGGCCTATTAGGAAAGAATACCTTGAAAAGTTTGAGAAGTATCAGGAGGCAAAGGCTAGGGAAAACCTATACAAGATGAAATTGCAAGGAAGAAGGAACTTGCAGAAGCTATGGCTAGGAGAGAGAGAGAAGCAAGTGGGTATGATGATTTTGACTTTGAAGACTCCTCCACTAATCGCCAAGACCCCTTCCATTATGTTCCTTCCTCTCTTGGGTATCAACCTCGAGGCCAAGCCAAAGGTAAAAAAAGGATGAATGTTAAGAGCTATTTCACACCTTCCTCCACCTCAACCTCTGCTACTGCTAGTGCCATTGCCTCCCAACCAAGTCTAAGTCAACCCACCTTGGATGCTCATTGGAAAAAACAATGCAAATATGTTGCTTTTGAACACATTGAAAGATGGTGGTATTATGCAAATATCCCCTTTAATGCTACTTGCTCACCTTACAACTAAGCTATGTGGAATGTTGCTTTCGCTGTAGGAAAGGGCTTCAGAGGCCCTACTATGCATGATTTGAGGGGGAGACTTTTGCAAAAAGAGATTGCATCCATTGGATATTATATGAATGAATGTAAAGAGTCATGGACCAAAACAGGACATTCCATTATGTCAGATGGAAAAACTGCACTATCATAAAGTTCCTTGCCTCTTGCTCTCAAGGAACCATGTTTTTGAGATCAGTAGGGTGAAATATGCCAACCTATTATTTGAGCTTTTGGATGACATTGTTACATCAGTGGGGGTACATAATGTTGTGCAGGTTATCACTGATAATGCCTCAAATTATGTTCTTGCTGGAAAGATGCTAGAGTCCAAATACAAGACCATTTTTTGAACCCCATGTGCTGCACATTGCATAGACCTCATGCTTGAGGACCTAGGAAAAGTGGAGTGGGTGAAGAACATTGTAGAGCATGCGAAGAGTATCACAAAATACATCAACAACCACACATGAGTGTTGAGCCTAATGAGGAAAAACACTGGGGGCAAGGAGCTTGTTAGGCCTGCCATCACAAGATTTGCAACTCACTTCTTCACATTGCAATCTCTCACTTCCCAACAACAAAACTTGCAAAAAATGTTTTCCAGTGATGAATGGAATTCATCTCGGTGGGCTCGCAGAGTAGATGGAAAAGACACCAAAAAGAAAGTTTATGACAACACTTTTTCGAAAAAAGTAGCAGAGGTTGTGAAAATTGGTGAGCCCCTTGTTAAGGTGTTACAGTTGGTGGATGCGAAAAAATTGACCATGGGCTACATCTATGAGGCTATGGATCAGGCAAAGGAGCAGATACAGGCAACCTACAAAGACAAGGTAGGTAAATATGGGCCTATTTTGGAGATCATTGATAACAAATGGAACAATTAACCCCATGTTCATATACATGTAGCTGGGTATTTCCTGAACCCAAAGTATCATTATAAAGCTAAGTCAGGAGAAGATCATATTGGGGAGGTGAGAGATGGGTTTTATGAGTGCTTGGAGTGCATGGTGTTGAGAAATCAATAGGGCTACAATTAGGGTGATTTCTCTTAGACTTGATAACTGCTTGTAATGTATTTTTACTTTTTCTTAATTATTAGCTTCTTCTTCGATTATTATGTTGTTCTTATCATTAAACAACTACCAAAAACATGAAGATCAATAGTACACAAGGAAACACGATGTAGGCTGCAAGCTAGGGCCAAAACCTTTCATCTTAAGAGGAAAACCCACAAATCTCTTCTCTTCTTATAGATTTTTCAAACGATGAATTCCAAGATCGCTAGACCAAGACCAATACCCTTCCAAGACTAAGCCAGACCTTCTTGATGGTGTGCTTCTTCTATCCAAGTCAAATCTATGTTGATTTCTAGTAGCATCAGATCTGCTCTAAGCCTCAAAATTTGCAGGGAGGCTAGGACATATGTATACCAGAATACCCAAAAATCGTTTTGGGAAATTCCACCCAGAGGTAGTTTTATAAAAATAATTAATTATTTTAATGGATGCCTAAGTCTAAACTTAGGAAATTAAAATAATTAAAGGGTATTAATTAAACTGGGTGTGAAACTTCTAGAAGAAGACGAGGATGAAGTCAAAATGATCTGAGCCATTGATTAGAATCTAATCTGGGCCTTTGATTAATCAACGAGAGGATTATAAGGACTTCGATGGGTATTTGGAAGATGCACTAGGCAGATACTCAATTGTCCAAGTAGATCGATTTTCTCACTGGCTGAAGTTTGGCAAGAGGAAATCAAATCAGAGGGTGAGTTGCAGGTGAGAGGGAGAGGGTATCAACAATAGTCGAGAGTGCAGGGAACGACAAGAAGAAGCAGTGCAAAAGAGGGATGCAGATCACCCACGTAGAGGCAGTGATGCAGGGACAATGTAGAGGGTGACGCAGGGACAATGCAGAAGGCGACCCAGTGTGGCCAACGTGAGGGCAGCAGGTCCTCTTAGGTGTTAGAAATTCACTGTGGAGTGGAGAAATTTGTTTGTAAAATTTCTCCTAGTGATTCTTCTTCTATTCTGCTATCTGTAGATTGTACATGAGATTTTGCTGAAGAATAATAAAAGAAACCCTCATGTGCTACATTGGTTTTCCCACATTGGATTTTTCCCGGGACAATTGTCCAAAAACAATTGTGTTAATGTGTTATTGTTGTGCTAGTATTTTCCTTACATTTATTTTCCACAGTAATTAATTTGTGAAGACTGCAGTGTATGTATTTCGATATTTGCCATAGACAATTGAGAATAATTTGTATCAGTAAATTAACAAATAGAAGAAATATTATCAGTTGCTGTAGTAGGATTTGGAATTTCCAGATTTTTCACAATCTCTTCCAAATGCACAACTTTGACCTCCAGCGATAGAATTTCGGCCTCTATTGCATGTCTGAAATTTTTGGCCCCTGCAACAG
Source organism: Pinus taeda (assembly GCA_000404065.3). Lineage (NCBI taxonomy): Eukaryota > Viridiplantae > Streptophyta > Pinopsida > Pinales > Pinaceae > Pinus > Pinus taeda. The sequence goes on along the minus strand of APFE031685263.1, from coordinate 318,402 downwards.
TGGCTGCTTCCACACGTATGAGAGAAATTAGGGCTTCCAAGGCTTCTTTGCTCCTACACTTGGCTTACTTTCTCTTCTAGGGTTAGTAGGTGACCTAATAAACCTTTCTTCAACCAAGTTTGACTTTCTTTTTGCAACTTGAAAACTTTGACCTTGTAGCTGCAAAACCCTAGCCTTACTTTCACACGTGTGAGAGAGATAGAGAGAGAAACAACCCAAAACTTTATCCTTCCTTCTTTCTTCCTTAGCTTGCAATTCTTCTTCTCCTTCTTCGCTTGATTGATGTGTGAGTGCGTGTGTATCCATAGTAGGTCGAATGCTCTCTTATATACAAGCTTCCAAGGAGGAAGACATGCCCTAATGAGGCCGACTTCTTCTCTGCCAAGCTGAGTTGGTCTTGGAGGGGTATTTTTGACACTTCGACTCAAAAATAATTTTCTTGACTGGTTACAAAATGCCCAATGGGGTCTTTTACATATAACAATAACTCTTTGATTTCTTGTCTTAATAATAAAAACCTAGAAGCACTCAATGGGTGCTTTGACCTAAAATAAAATGACCTTGAGCATGAAACCCATGCTACAATAATAATAATAATAATAATTTTTCTTTTTCATTTTACAATATACAAGAATCAGGAGTACATATGAAGATCAAATCTAGTTACACTTTTCAACACATGGTACTTCCAAGGAATAAATTCTTATATTTGAAATACATATAAAGAAAATTACAAGCTATTAGAAAAAAGGTAAAAATAAAGAGATTGAAGGTATCTATAGTCAAATGGAAATAAATTATTATACTCCTAAGGTTATAAAGGGGTATTTTTGAAAGTATAAAAGAGGAGTATTTTTAATCGAGATTAAAATATTTATAAGGAAAAAATGTTATTTTTAAAACCCTAAGCTCATCTCAACAAACACAAAATGAAGTCCAACTTTGAAGAAAAAAGAATGGATTATAATTTGAAAATGAAGGACGAACGATTTTCCTATAAAGGTATTTTAATTACTCATCACGAATTATTTACATTTAAGGGGAATATCCAAGGGAAAAAAGTTAATATTGTTATCAGTACAGGTAACGAGGAAAATTACATAAATATTAATCTGGGAATCAACTATTAATTTCAGATGCCAATGTAGACGAAAAAAGAGATACTTTTGGTGAAAAATATGAAATTAATGATTTACAAGTGATAGTAGATCATTATGAGTACATATCTCAATTTTGTCTTGTAACTATGTTTGACAGAGAGGTTGACATAGTTCTTGGTCGACCTTGGTTTAAAGAATTGGGTATGTTCATGTTATTTTTTTTGATGTTTTCTTATAAGGAAAAGATGATCACATTCCGAGACATGACAATGAAGTCAGAATCGATAATGCCCTTATTAGAAGACTTTAAAGATGTTATGAAATTGATGCCTCAAAAGAATCAAAACACGATATCAGAGAAGCAAAAAGAGCTTGAGGAGGTCATATCCAATAAAAACGAAGAAAAGTTCCGTTTAAGAGATCATAACCAAAACTACTTCCATAAGTCAGGAAGTGTAAAGCTAAAAAACACAGCTTAGAACAAGAAAAGGAAAGTCTCAAGAAGGAATTTAACAAGAATCTATCAGAAAAGGAAGAAGAAAATTGTGTACAAAAACCCTTAACCAAAGGTTATAATAACAAATCAAATATCTAAAAGATGAAAACTTAAAAGTCAAGACATTGAAAATAAGGTTGATGAATCTAAATCCAAAGAACTCTTACGTCTTAGAAACCATAATCAAAGTCGACTCACTCAAATTAAGAAACTTAAAGATGATAATAAATCATTAAAAAACAAGCTAGAAGAACTACTCACAAAAGAAGTATCAAAGTCTTTAGATGTAACAGTCCAAGTTGAAGAAAAGGGAACAAACACAGATCCCATTAATTTCACAGTTCAGACAAATCGAAATCCAACTGAAGTGAAGACGTACTCAGAGGTTGCAGTTCAAACGATGGAAATTCCAAGTGATGATTTAGTAGCCAACTCAACAACATCAGTGCCTGAAGAAAATTAGGAAATTGCCACACTCATGATAAGGGAAAGTCAAATAAGAAGAACTCCTTATTGACATCCGAATCACAAGAAGAACATCTCAATCAGTCTTGCGTATCTGTATCACTCAGAACATAAACAACAAACTTATGTTCGAAGGGATACTAATGTTTATGCAATCCAGTCCTGTGATAATAATTCATCACAAGTATCAAGTAACCACAAGGTTCTGCAAAAGATTAATTTAGGATGGATATATATTTTCTCATTTCGACAATTTTATTTATCACTTCAAGGATCTTATCATCTTGTATCAACGAAGATGACAACTCGAAGAATTTGAAAGATGTGAATAGTTTACAAGATGAAGAAACAAATGAGACACCTTGTCAACAATAAGCTTTGAGGTCAAAGCTTTTTGAAGAGGAAGGCAATGTTATGAATATAATTTATATAAAAAAATGTAAATATACTAATGATTAATTAGTGATCATTAATTAGTTATTAGTATTGAAGAGGCATGTCTAAAAGGACATGACCATCCATGAAGAGGCGCCTGCCTAGATATATAAGCGAGCCTCATTTGTAACATTCTCATCATATTTCATATCTTATGTATATCTCTTATATAATATAGTACTATCCTATAATGGATATTTACATATACCAGATCTTTTGAGTATTTTGCTGTGTATACAAACTTTGTTCGTTACAACATTATTTTTGGAAAACCCTACCAATTTAATTGAAAGACACAATATGATGGATATTACAACACCAAAAGGGTCGCAGGGATGGGAAGAGCCATCGATACACTTCTTCTCCTCAATTTGGATGACAACTTGTTAAGCAAATGAATATCAACAAATTCAAAACTCTTTGTTTTGTTCTTGTGCTCATCCCTTTTGACTTGTATCAACCTTCTCCTCCGGTTTCACACTTTAGTAGTGAGGTGCCCATCAAAGCATAATCTAAAACCTAATATTCTTCCTACTTCAGACAAATGCTTCACTCACTTTAGCCACAAAGTGGATTGAGTTACATGCCCTCTTAGAACATCGTTCTTCATGTTTCTACTCATCTGAAGGATATGGAGGTCATCTCTTCTACACAAATGCCTCAACAACCCATGGTTAGTGCTATTTTTTAGTGGGGATGACCCATTATTTAGGACGTTTCTTCTTCTAATTGCTATAGCCACACACCATCTATTGAACTCTGACCTCCTAGCAGATTATCTCCCTCTAGTGTCTCGATGGGCTAATCAAGTCAACAAATAGGTCCTTTAGACTATGATGTTCGTTGCTAGAAAGCCCATGCCACCCATATAAATTGGTGATGACTTTTGGAAGGAGGAATTCATGAGACTCTTTTCCTAGTCCCTAGTGTACTTAAGTCTGAATATGTATTATATTTGTATTTTATTCTCTTTGTACATTATGCTTTATAGTTCACCTACTTCCTTGGAATTATTTCATAGGTGACTGGGTCAAAGATGATCACTGACCTAATGATCAGTGATCAATCAACCTATGGGCAATTTTATTCATTGACATAGACTAAATGGTATCAATAAATTATCTTTGGCTTACAACTAATATCACTTCATTGTGCTGATGCTATATTCACTTTTGATGCTTTGTAACTACAAATGTTATTGTGCTCTATTTTCTTATTGTTATTATATGAAAAATAGTGAATTCATATGTGATCCGTAAACCACTGTGGATATTCTACTAGAATAGTTTGTCATAACATATCTCACAAATCTCACAATATTCTGAAATCTTTTACTATGTAGCAATGTTCCATCGAGTTTTCGGGACTCGGAAACATGGGAGCGGGGATACGCACAAGGGGGACGTATACAAGCAGCCCCAAAATTTAGGAAATTTTTGGGGAAACGGCGGGATGTTAAAGTCATAAAAATGATAAATTTCTAAATTATTAAAAATGTAATATATACAAATAAAAAAAATAAAATTCCAAAAATATGTCAATAACTAAATAGAAAATCTTAATAATTATGAAATGTACATCTAAAGACTAAATATGATCAATATGATCATCATTACATATTAGACTATTATCATTTATGAACATTTCTGCATTGTAAATCTAAAAGTAAATTACTAAATAGTAAATTGAATCCATCATTTGACATTATGCAATATTTCATCTAAATTCATCATTTGGCATGATGCAAGGTGCATCTAAATTAAATTAATAAATTCATCATTTGACAATTGAAATTATGCAATGCATATCAAATTTTCAAAAATGAATCATATGACAATGACATTATGTTGAAGTCTAAAATAACCATAGAATACTAAACTAAAAGTAAATGTAGAAAGCACTGAGCAGTGAAATACTAGTAAATTTCTCAAAAAGTACTAAACAATGTTAATAATTTAATTAACTAATTAATTTATTCAAAAAAAAATTCAAGTTTTAATATAGTTTCATATTTTTTAATGTTTTTATTTTTTCATATATTTAAATCTGTATTTTTTCAATTTTTTTTTAATGTTTTATAAAAGTTATTAGACAAAAAAATGGGGCGACGCATATGCATCCCCCTTGTGCCCCCTCGACATCTCCTCGTCCCCCCTGCAAAGGAGTCGCGTTAAGTCGCCAAAAAAATACCCCCCCTGGAGTTTTCCCGAGTTTCCCCAAAAAGGGGACGTGGGGGAAACATTTCCCCAGGAGTTTCCCAGTCCTCGGAGCAGGGGGACATCGGGGCGTGTCCCCCACCATGGGGGACGCTTCCCTGTGGAACACTGTTATGTAGTTTATTACTGTAGATCTTAGGTTTAATATCGCTATTGTTGTTCTAAAAAATATGGAAATAAAAGGAAACAAAATGGAAGAATAAGCAAATGAACACACTTTCTGCATAAATGAACACATGACGTGACTTGGAAAACCTGATATGGGAGAAAACCTAGCTATGAGGTGAGGCCTATGCAAGTACAAAGAGAGTGGTACTCACTATGATGTTGCCATGGACACTGGTCTAAATGGTTGCTACATAATCTTTTACCTCCTCTTTTATGCTTCAATATCCCACTCCTAGATGCTCTACTCAACTATGGAACAATATAAATACTAAAAGCATGGAACTCCTTCCTCTCATAGTATTCCAGTATTTAACATAGCCTTATAGCTGTCTAGGATTAGGGTTTTTGTATGCCTCAATCCTCAATTAGTGTTAGTTTTTTGGACCCTCTAGAATCTTTTTGAATGATTACATGTGACTAGTCACATGTGTGAGTAATGGGGGCTGACGTGGCATCCACTCAGTACCTAGGAGACATAACTTCCACATACAAACTTTGACGTGAATTTTGCATAGTTGGGAAGCTTTTATTGTGTAGAACAATGTCAAGGGGTTGGGAGCAAAGCCATGAAATTTTTGACCTCAAAAAGTGCTGTTTGATGCTTCAAACTGGTTCTGAAGTTTTCATACCCCAAAGCACCAAATTGGGACCTGCTCCTAAAATTTGCTCTGCAAGCCAGTTCCTCTTATGCTTTTTTCCACCAAAAAAGTGCTAATATGATAGATGACAAATTATATAATAACCCATTTTGGATTTTTATGGAAAAGTAATGGAAAAATACCAAATACATTCAACACAGTGAATTTACCTTGGAGAACCCTATGGGAAGCTCCAGCAACAAACAGCAGGCTTTGCTTGGCTTCTTTAGTGAATTATTAGAAATGCAGATTACGAACTACAAAGTACTCTTACAACCTTCACTCTTGTGCCTGCCTCAAAGACTACAGGGAAATACTTCCTTTGTACTGCTGTTTAGTGCTTGATACCTGCTACAAAGGTCTCTTAGCAAGATTTCCTTCTATGCTGCCACATCTGCAAATGCTTCCTTTGTTCCATTGTTCTAAGCTTTACACCCTTCTTCCAAAACTCATCTGGCATTTGTGGACATGGTTACTTGGGAGTGGGAGCGACATTTTCAGAAGCTCCTAGTTTGGGAGTGAATCCCGGAGCGTTTTTTAATATAATATATATATATTTTTTAATATTTTGATGCATATATGTCAACAAAAACATGTAGAATGATGAATTAGATATAAAAAACATAAAAAAGCATAGATTGAACCATATAACAACAATCATCTAGGAGTTATAATCTTTCATCAGCCACGTCCACAAGTTAGTAACATAGTAACATACAACATATTGAGTCTCATGATTCATCAATCTTAAAGCTTTCAAAATTCAATATATAACATTTATCATCATTGATCACCAAAGTTGTACTTGTAAGCTAAGTGTAACCATTACAACAAATAATATCTAACATGAAATGAAATGCTATAAAATGAAATGAAACGAAACAGCTTTCAACTTTCATGAAGCATCATATTCATAATTCATTACTAATGAGTTATAAATTATAATTGCCAACCTCAAACTTCAAACTTAAATTGTCATATATTGTTTAAAAAAATATCATAATAAATATGAAAGAGTCAATAGTTATAAAAACTACTAGAAACTAGAAAAGACTAGTAAATCTATTATATATTGCTTACGCTGGGGCTTCTTGCCACCACGAGAAATGTCTAATTTTCTTGTCTTGTTGGAAAATCAGGATCTTTGTCATTAATATCACCCTCTAAACATTAATATCCAGAGGCATCCTTGTCATTACCTCTGGATCTGTATTATTGATGTCATTAATATCACCCTCTACGCATTATAAGACAGAAAAAGCATAGCATGTCAAGTCAAGATTTTGTTTGAGTCAGCATACATTTTTAGGAGGGTCATGATAGAGGAGTTTGAAAACCAATGTCACTAATATCAAGGTACATAGAGGGATTGATGTTCTTGATTAAATACGAGTTCCATACCCTAATACATGACAAAATTCAATGGGAACATTGCAATCCCCCAATCGTGAAATCCTGAAAAATTTACAAGTCTGCTGGATTTTGAATGAAATCTAAAATTCTACTTTCTCCATTTGAAATCCAATGAGGTCGGAACCACTCTCAAGCATCCCAAGTCATTTCATGGTAATGTTAAAAATTTAAGTAAAAGTTCATCTTTTTATTTTAAGAATTTAACATTACCATGAATCGCATATCAATACTAGGGCCATAGGCTTGATCAATAGGCTGCCCCACTCAAAACTTATTTGTTTCTTCAAAAAAAAATTGCATTTGGAATATTACTGCAATTTTTTTTTTTGCAAAAAAGACTGAACTCTCCCGAAAATGCAGGGAGCATTTTTTTTAGAGAGCGCTCTGCCGCACGGAGTGCGAATTGGGAGAGGGAGCGAGAGGGGGGAGGTGGGGGGCGCTCTCCCGCAACCCTGTTAGTGGATGCTGTGTTCTGAAATTCTTCTCCTTTTGAGACTTTTGAACCAAGCCAAAATTTATGTTGCCTTCTATTCTTCTTGGGAGCGGGGAATCTCAACTTTAGTAATGACTCTTGACTATGGAATAGTGTCGTCCTGTCTGTGCATAGAAGTCCCCTTCCTTTCTTTGTCTCTCCTTTTGAGACTTTTGAACCAAGCCAAAAATTATGTTGTCTTCTATTCTTCTTGGGAACGGGGAATCTCAACTTTAGTAATGACTCTTGACTATGGAATAGTGTCGTCCTGTCTGTGCATAGAAGTCCCCTTCCTTTCTTTGTCTGGAAGGTCAATTCCCTCATCTTTATGCTTTGGGATGGGAGATTCCTAGACCAATTTTCATTGCTCAATGAACTCAGTATGCTCTCTATGTGGTGAGTTCTCATTTCTTTCTTTCTCAAAAACTCCAAGAGGCTGATTCGAGTTTATTATACTGCCAAAACCATGGCAGGCCAATCCATCTTCCCTACAAATGTATTTGATTTCTAGTTTCAACTGGGAATGTGCTGACGTTTGTTAAAACACATGGGATCACTTGTCTTGCTGTTAATAAAATGCTGCAGGGGCCAAATCAATTATCTCTGCCATTATGCATGGATGCTAAATGATTCTGCTTCAGTCTCCTCCATGACCAATTTGCTGCTGGTGGTGGTCTCCTATTTCCTCTCCTCTACATTATGTCTTTGCAGATTATGGGTGCTTGACTTGATCAGTGGGCACTACCTTTCCCTAATACAGAATCATTGAGCCATAAAGCCAATCTCCAATGCCAACCCAACTGAAACAATCCATCAAACTCTTTAGTGTTCATTGTCTGGAATATTTATTTCCTTCTGGAAGGCCAAACAACCCAATAAGTGGTTACAGAAGTTCAATAGCCTGTAACTGCCTGTAACCAGGCAGCGTTGACATGGACATTGTGCATTCCAGTAGTCAAGGGGTCTTGTCCATGAGCAGTTTCATGCATGTAGTTAATAAGCCACACATTCTCCATGTGTTTGAACTTCCTGGATGGTTGAGCTCTGATTGCAGGTCCTGGTGGAATCATGAAAACCAACATTGGTGAGTTGAACATCATGCCACTGAATTTGGGTCTGCTTATTGTCGGTCAGAAGGGTGATTTCATGGTGTGTGTGGGATGAACTGACACCTTTTCCATGCACTTTTGTCGACTCCTTTCTCATGAAGTCCCCCTGTCCATTACTTAATTGCTTTCTGATCTTTGTAAGTGCAGTCAACTCTCAACTCGTGGTCAATTGGCCACATAGAATTGCGGTTGAGGCGCGGTGGTTGACTTCCCTTCCACCTGTCTGCTCCCTCTTGGAACTCTACCAATTGTCTGTGATCTCATGGGTTTGATGCATCAGGATTGACCTTGGTTGGAAGAGTCTTCACTCAGCCAAGATGTTTTGATTTTGTCTATGACCCATTTTCGATCACCTAAATATATATTTTATGATTGTAATGCTAAGAAAACTGGTCAAAGATGATCGCTTCCCTCTAATTTTGTATTTCTATAAATGAATAAAATACAATATAGAGTGTATAGTTCAGTAATATCCTCTTATGCCTGCATACTTGCTCTTTTGTATGTGAGAATTTTCGCATTGCTGTTCATCTATGGTCATAGTGCACCTGACTTGATTTTTGCCTAAATTATACAATGGTTGTTAACCAATTTACAATGTAGAGTCTAGACACCACTCTCAGATCCCTTAGTTGATGTCTGTTTTCTGAGCTGGTGCAGGCACAACCTCAACTATCAGAGGAAGATCGTCCCACACTTTGCAAATCACTGGAGTCTAAACTGTTAAAAACTGTCTGAAGAAGCCTGCGTTAATGCTGTTCAGATCAAACCATGCTTATGCAGCAACTGCAAACACAGAGATGCATGTGATTCAGTTCTGAAAGCTGTCGGTTTGAGGGGAGTGATGACATCGATTTGCCATTTTTTTCTTGATGAAAATCATTTCATTCCATTTTTTGCCAGATGATATTAGATGCAGATTTACTGAGGACGATGATGGATTGGCAGGAGTATCTATTCTGAAAAGAGATGTAGCTTTCTGTCAAGTTGCTTATCTGAAGACAGTCCATGAAGCTATGAGTTTCAGAATGAAAAATTTAGAGGGATAACTGGTTGCAATAAAACAAAAAGATAGAACCTTGACAGAAACAAAAAGCAACCGGGCAAAACCATACATTATTTTTCAAGGGTAAATCAGAGATCTTCATAGCATTTAAAAACCAGTGGTTACTGGAATGCATCGGAAGGCTTGGAAATGCATTTCATGTTATAGTACAAACTGGCTTTTTCAAAGGAAAAATCATGGAAATTTTACTAAGAAATTATTAAAAGCTTTATGGCAAGTTGGTTTCTTAAATGCAAAAAGTGATCAGAATAATAAAGCACAATACACAAATCCACTTTTATGGACTGAATCTTCAGTTGCTGAGGCTGATCAATACAAAGGATACCCTCAAAGCAACTGTTTTTACTGTCAGAATTATTCACTTTCTTGAAATTCATTTGTAGAAAAAGAACAGAAAGGGGTGCTTTTCTGATTCACATTCTATAAATCTTCATGAGAAGGGGTTATACCTTACCTGAGTGAACATAGCGTACCTGAGTGAATGTAGCGAACGGTTGGGATGTCCTGCAAAGTTCTTCCTAAACTTCCAGGAAACAAGTGGCTAGAGGGTGGTGATTTGTCTACCAATTCAATGAGCAAAGGTTTACACTATGTCATTCTTTTTCGTTTCGCTGGAGAATGAAGCAATTTGGTTTTAATATAGTACAACTGCAAATTCCGAAGGGAAGATGCCTTTCAATATGTATGTTAGCAAACTTTGGTGTTTACATTGCAAAGTTTAAATTACCATAAGTCGGGGGAATTACTATTGGCTACAATAGTCTTTGAATACCTTTAGATAACAATATTGAACTGGTCTCTGCAAATAGCAATTTTTTTGATGCGCTGTGCTAAAAATTAATTGTTAACCACACGTTTCTGGACTCCTTGATTAGTAATGGTAGTGTTTAAATTCCTCAAATACCACCTTTGGGCATAAAGCTGTTCATAATAGAAAGCACAAAATTTTCTCCTTAATTATGTCTATTATTATGTGTAAATGTAGCTGGCTATTTTACCTTTCATTATAAAAATGGGCTAATATGGTAGTTTCCATAGAGTATCACTGTTCGTTAAATTTTGAAAATTTGCCAGATTTAATTCAATATTTAGGATCGAAGTATATTTTTTTAATTTTTATAGCGCGTCCTTTCCAAAGCATAAATCTTATACGGCACAGTAACCACTCCAATGTACTGAATCTATTTTATCAAGAAATAAGCCGACATGAAGAGAATGGAAAGTGGTCTGAGATATTGATATTGAATATCCCAGTTTGGCCTTTTGGTTAAGGATCCACTTCCCCATGACTCGTGAGTGGGTGGAAAAATTTATTGGTGTCAACAACTATAAATGTCAAAAAGTAAATGATAACCCTCATTTTAAACAACTTTTGCTGTCGTTCCTGTGTTTTTGTGGAGTATTTGCAAGGTCCAAGTTGAACTCTTAGACTACGGCCTCGCTGAGTTATTTTAGAGTATAAAGCATATTCAATTGAGCTAGTAGCATGCTGTTCTAAATCTTCAATTCACCTTTTGGTTGGGCAATATTCTAAACATAGCAGGGTTTTGTGGACTATTATGCCTGATGAATCACGGGGCCTGAACTGGATGAAAATCTGACGGTGTCCATTGTTCCCAGGTAGTTGGAGAAAGTGCCTTCCGTTAGATTTGCATTGACTCTAGGCCCAATAGTCTCTGTTTGAGTCCTTGCAGGTCGGATGGCATGATTCAGGTGATTTTGACTGGATAAGATCTCTTCCACTTGGAGCTTGCCAGGGGATGGATTGGCTCTGTAAGTGTCCAAAACCAAATCACCTTTCCTTAACAATCTAGAGCATATATTTTGCAGTCCTTTCAGATACATCAGGTGCTGACATAAAAGCTTAGAGACAAACATGGGCTTCATATACGCCTATTGATGATCATGAATTGTTTCAAAGTTTTAGAATTCCAAAGGGCGAATGCCGGGATATGCACAATCTGCCATGGTTGGAGATTGTTGACTTTGGCAGTGGATGTTTTCTTTCGTTGGGAAAAGCAATGGATTCTGTCAATCCAAGCTAAATAACTGCTGGGCTGACTGTTGTCATCCACATCAAAGTTTTAAAACTTAGCTCGGCCAAGTCAAGTGACCTTGGTCCGTTTATTTATTTATGTTTTCTTTGCAGAAGGAGAATTTACCAAGTAGCGGGTATAATAAAATTAATAATCTAATTTTAAGTTTATGGCTTATCTAAACATGAAATTAATGTATGAGACCTCTTTATTGGCAGGACAAGGGACTCCTCATGTGTAGTGATTTGACTTTACAGTAGACATTGTCTTAGGGGCGAGATCCTGTTGAGCATTTTCAAGATAATTCCCCTTGCATTTCATCTTTGTTATTATTTTCTACTTTTGAGGTATTTTGTTATTTCCTAGTTACACAATGGAAGTATACTTTTCACATCTCTGGCCATTGCCATGTCATTACATTGTTGGTAGATTTGGTAACATGCTTTTTTAACTTGTGGTTGTTATCTATGTGATGTGAAGAATAATGTTAGAGAAGTTGCTTTGACAATGCCCAGCGTTAGGGGTTTCACTTTTAAATGCAAACTTCATTTGGCTTAATGTCAAGTCAGAGGTTTCTATTCTACCAAAGCTGTCTGGAACTTACATCCGACCTCATCCCTTTTCAACACGTTATTTAGGTGAGGCAAACCACATTGAGTAACGAAATTTTAGTAGACAACTCAATACTTCATTAACCTCATCATGAATCAAGGCCCATTAAATATGATCCAAATATTTGAATTGGGTATATGATTTGGAGTGGGTTATCTGATTGCGCTCGCTACCTCGAGTGATCTTAATCTCTAACTTCATTAATGCATGATGGGTCACTAGGCAAAGTATCTCCGTCTCTCTAACCTAAGATCATGGAATTAACAATTTTCTATCCAATTAACTTTTTTTAATGAATTTGATTCTAAAATTAACGAAGAAAAAACATTTCAGATTTATTGTATTCAAAAACATTAGTTCATAAATCTATGTATATCTTAACAATTTAAATGCTTGGTGAATTATAATTGATGGAATTTCCATTTGTGTTCAGATTATTTATGCATTGCTCTGGTTTCTTCACCATTCAGTGTAGTGCACAATTACAAAGGTAGCGTTGTTTTGAGTTTCTCTTCAGAGCATCGTTGTACCTTGTCATGTTTTTGGAGATGGCAATGTGTTAGGATTCTCTTAAGAGCATTAGTGTTCACTGCTGACTTAATTGGCTTTAATGGATTGATTTAAGATAGAGTTTACCAGGAGATCTCTGATCCTAGATCAGGGAAAGTTTGGTTCCTAGATTATTCATAATTATTATGATTGGTAGATGAGTCATCCTGCATCGGAATATTTCAGGGAAGAAGGGGTCTCTTGAGAGTTTGCATGGGAAAAATAACATTATAATATATATATATATATATATATATATATATATATAATATATAATTACCCTTAACATAGATCAACATGAGGAAAAAGTAATGCAATGGGGACGACACAAAGATTGTTATCATTGTTGGGAAAATTGAAGTACAAGAATGGATACTACAATTTATAGTGGTGATGTTTTCCTTTATGTCCTAAGACTTGTGATTCACATTAGAGTCTATATTAATCTTGTTTGTTCTTGTGTTTGTATTTACTAGTGTGTGAGTCATTTAGCATGTATTGCTTCTTTTAGTGGCATTTTACAAAGGATTTTAGCAATGGTTTCTTGGGTAATTTTTATGTAGGAAAAAAGAGTATGTGTGTGTGTGTGTATATATATATATAGATAGATAGATATAATCACCAAAAAGATGTGAAGCACCTAGTGCAAACAAAAAAATAGGACTTCCATTTAATTGATAATTCTATCATCACTAGAAAAATTTATAACTATAATAAATTTAGGGATTCTAAATCAACTGCACGACCTAACCGATACACAATTATATAATGGTAGTTGAAGTATTTATTTGGATTTTTTCAACCTTAATGAAACTAGAATTAAGAAGTGGGTTCTCAAAATTATAAATGATCATATAGGTAGTGACACATAAAATTATATGCAATAGTGTATGTTTATGTGGCCTTAGATTAGCCACCAGAGCATTGTAAGTGTGTAACATTCTTGTCAATTTATCTTCCTAAATCTAGACTAAGAAATAATGGAAGTGCATTTCATCTAATAAGACTTGACCCAATCATCACTTGGGGGTGTCCATCCTTGTTGCACACCTTTATTGCCCCTTTCTATGCTTCAATGCAAATCAATTGTTTTCTTGGTGTTGTATTTGTTTTAAAGTCGCCATTTGTTTTCCCTTTTCTTAGAGAGTTTTTTGGGTAGTATTATATAAGAATAAAATAAGCACTATAAACATGACAAAATAAGCTAGATTTATTGATGCAAAATAGGGCATAGTTGTTCGTCATGTTAAGATATGGCCACTTTTGATTCTTACTAAGCTTTAGAAAGGTTTTCATGACTTGAGTCTCCACTAGGTAAAAAAATATTTGATTGTCCTCATAGTTTGACATCAACGAAGAAATAATTTCCTCTAGATCCCAGGAATTGGCTCATTTTCCCGCCCACTGAAATTAGTACTCTTAATAGGATGGATGTCGATCAATGTTGCATGTAATATAAAGATGTAACCAACGAAATGAAACACAATCACTAATTGGACTATCATACAAAGTCAACAAAACCGACACTAAATTTCACTTTAAGATAATCTAAACCGAAACTATATACTAGTTGAGTTTTAAGTGAGTCAAACTTAAGCTTTTGAATAATATTGATCAAATTCTCATCTTTCTCCAAACATTGATGGGTGAAGATTATTGAGTAAGATTTTATATTTGAGTGCTTTTCTAATGTCTTATACAGTTTGAGAAAAGAAAAATTGTACCTTAGAAAATGCAAGGAAAATGCACGCCTAGCCATGAAACCAAAATTTCTAGAATTCAATTTTGCTTCTCTTCCATTTTATAGTGTGGATATGATTATTAGATTCTCCTGTCTATTTTTGGGAAAGTTTTAGGAGTTGGAATTTGTTTTGACAAATAACTTGGTGATGTTAACAAAATGGTTGAAGAAGATATATTTACCTATGCCAAAATATGTGTGCAAATAGACATGAGCAAGGGTTCACCCAAAATGACAATATTAAATCTATAAGGGGCTTAGCGAATGTAGGTTTTGGAACATGAAAACGAACATTTGAATGTTGTTTGTCATGAGTTTAATCACTTCATGGAGACTTATTTGAAAGGGATAAAGACAAATGAAGTTCAAGGAAACTTTCATGACAACCTTGATAAAGAGTGTTTTCAGTGGCCGCCATTGTGACCTATTGTGACAATGACATTGCCTCCTCACAATGGTCTTGGTAAGGGGGTGGGGAGGGGTGTGCGTGTTTCAAACATTTTTATAATAAGAGGAAAAAGACAATCAAAGTTGACAATTAGAAAAATGGGTATGAGATCAAATAAGACTTAATGAACCCTCATGGTAATGGCATATCATTGAGGGGTAGGAATTTTGGGCACAACAATTTAAACTCTTACTTATCCATGTTTGTGTTTTGATAATAACCCTCGAAGGAATTTGCAGGTTTTAAATTCCTTAAAATATAATATGGGTTTTAAAAATTCAAAGTTTACATAGGTCCTTGATGCTCTACAAATTTTCATCCCTCAAAAAAAAAATTGGGTCATCTACATTAATAAATGGAAACATAAAAATTACTTTTAGAGAGATCTTGGCCTCCTATCAAGGAGCCAAAATTGAGCATGGATTGCATGTAACCATCTTCTCAAGAAAAATAGTCCATTAACATGTCATTGAGGGGTTTTCCTGTTATTTGTTTTCTATTTTTATGAATTGTTATATCACTAGTTTATATGTTATAATTTTTTGGGATATTTGGCAATGTTCTTTTTTCTTTTTTTTTTTTAATTTTTTTTTTTTGGTTGATTTTTTTATTTTTGTAAGTGAGGAGTTATGAACCATATGTTACATTTAACGTGATTTTGATTACAATTGCTTGATTTGATAATAATAAGAGGAAAAAGACAATCAAAGTTGAAAATTAGAAAAATGGGAATTGAGATCAAATAAGACTAAATAAACCCTCATGGTAATAGGATAACAATGAGGGGTAGGAATTTTGGCTCAACAATTTAAACTCTTATCCATGTTTGTGTTTTGATAATATCCCTCAAAGGAATTTGCAAGTTTTAAGTTCCTTCAAATATTTTATGGGTTTTAAAAATTCAACGTTTACATAAATCCTTGATGCTCTCCAAATCTTCATCCCTCGTTAAAAAAATTGGGTCATCTACATTAATAATGGAAACATAAGAATTAATTTAAGAGAGGTCTAGGTCTCCTATCAAAGAGCCAAAATCAAGCATGGATTGCACACAACTGGTTTCTCAAGATAAATAGTCCATTAACATGTCATTGAGGGGTTTTCATGTTATAGTTTTACTATTTTTATGAATTGTTATATCACAAGTCTATATATAATAATTTTTTGGCATATCTGCCAATGTTTTTGAATTTTTTCATGAGGAGTTATAAACCCTATGTTACATTTAACATGATTTTGATTACAATTTCTTGATTTCATCTTTTAAACATGTTGTCCATGAGATTTGAACATAGGTCTCTACCAAAAGACTTCATGGCTTTCACTAATTCACCTTCTAAAACGTGAACTTCATATTATATTTTATAATCTACTATATTTAAAATTATATATTATAACATATAATATATCATTGAAATATCTTTAAAGGGTCATTGTTAGTACTATTGAAGTGCTTCTCACAAAAACCCTTGTTATGATCATATATCGTATTAATATCATAAAATTGATATATGTGATAGCTATGTACATATTAAATACTATCTATTTTGCCAATGAAGTATTTGTTCATTAGTGAAGTTGGCAAAATGTTAATCCATCCAATAAAATCTCATTCAAATAATATGTTTCAAGTCTCAACTAAATCTAACAAAATAGATACCCTTAAACTTTAGACCCAAGTCAAAGGAAGTTACCGTTATATAATGCAACCCATAACCTCTAATATGTTCCAAGAAACAATTTTTAAAATATATTAGTATATTATAGTTTTAATTATAAATACTATACATGTGTATGCCACAATATCGCCACTGGTTCGAGTGCTTTCTATGCTTTCTACATGGATGTTTTGGAACACTAACTTT
Source organism: Pinus taeda (assembly GCA_000404065.3). Lineage (NCBI taxonomy): Eukaryota > Viridiplantae > Streptophyta > Pinopsida > Pinales > Pinaceae > Pinus > Pinus taeda. Next base: position 301,573 of record APFE031685263.1, on the reverse strand, counting down.
GAAGGAAGTCAATCTACAAATATACACTTATTCTAAATGTATTTTGAATAAGGTAATTATTCACATCTAATTAATTTCTTTTAATGAAGGAGGTATATTGTCAAATATATTAAAGTTTAATTTTAAATTTCAAGATTGATAATAGTTTTCCACAAAATATTAAATTATGGTTTATATTGACATAGTCTTTTGCATTAAGATAATTGTCTTTCTCCCATTCGAAAAAAAGTAAGATACTGAATCATTTTTCATTTAGATTAATTTGTAATTTTTATTTTCCCATTTAATATGAAAATGTTGGTACATTGATGTGGGAATAAATATTGGTGAGTTTTCATATACTAAATTTACTTATTAATATTCTTTGGATGCATGAGTTATTATTCTAAAGGATATTAATATTTTTTTTTTGTAAGCTGGGGCGGGACTCTCCGATTTACATGTCCATTATGTACCCCTCTACGGGGGAAGAGTAGCCCAAGATTTGAACCCAAGACTTCCGGTTCGGTGAGACTTCATTTCCACGGCCCTTGCCGCTTGAGCTACCCCATGTGGACCTAAAGGATATTAATATTTAATTTTAAGTGTTTCATTATTATTTTTCTACAAAAATTATTATATAAAATATTAAATTATTGTTTTAAGTTTATTAATTATTTTTTCAAAAAAAATTGTTTTTTTCTCTTTTTCTTTAAAAAAAATTATAATATAATTTAGATTTAGTGTATTATTAATATTCAACTTCCCTAGGTTTAACCACCCTGCGCTAGGATGGTACAAGTGTTTTATAGTTGGGGGATTTGAACAAAAGACCTCATCACTTACAGAACACTTCATAACATGGACTTACCAAATAAACTACTCCCAAGCTTCAATATAATTAAAATATTGACATAATAAATTCATTATAATTTAGTTTTAGTATATTGTGGAGGGTTAAGACGAGGCCTAGTTATCATTGCAAAGTTGGTGCATCATGCGATTTTTTCATTCAGGGAGGTGGAGAGCCTGTGTCCTACACACCAACTAGATTTGGCACAAGCCAGGTTTGAATTCTTGATTTTATTTTTGTTATGGCAAGCTATTATTAATATTTATGGGTGCAGGGTCCAATGTTGGAATTTTGTTGTAGGACAACTTAAAATTTGAGTGTAAATCAAATGCCTAATGATGTCTCTTTAGCTTAATTTGTCATTTCTATTTGGAGCTAGGCTCCACCTTGACTTTCTTGTCATACTCTCAATTTGCTCCTTTAGGCCCTAGAGTTGAGCTCCTTCTCGGGCTCTCAGTGCTGCACAACTTTGGTTCACCCCTATTACACTGGTGTCTCTTCCAAGTGCATGATCTCAGTTCTCCCCCTCTCATTTCATGGTTATTTATTTTTTTGTTATTGTTTATTTATTTATTTATTTTAGTTTGGTTTAGGTGGGGTTGTGACTCTTTGGTGCAATGCTCCTTGCTTGATCTCACTTCAAGGCCAACCTAACTCTTAGTCTATCTCATTCACCCCCTTGTGTCAAACTGTTGGCAGTTCTCATTTTTCAAAGAGTTGTTTCTTAGCTTCCCCGACCTTCATTTCCTTCATAACTTCACCTTACCACCCTTAGCATTATAAGGCTACCACATATGCCTCAATATTGAGCTAGATCACGCAGGGATGTATATTATTTTGAAATGAGCTCTCAAGCTCAACAAAGAGTAAAGGCCTTAGCAAGGAGGTACAAAGACCACACCTCATGTCAAATTTAGGAAGAAATTGTTGAGGTAGAGTGAGGCAAAACCATGGAGCGGGAATGTCTATTTGATTTTGAGATTGCAGGTGACTTCGTAGAATGGATCTTAGATGTTGGGCATACTAGGGGAAGACTCAATCAATATATGTACACCATTGATATCTATTGGCATATGAAAATGCTGCTTTGGAGAGGACTTTTAGATAGAAATGAAGCTTGGGAGGGAATTTTGATGATGCTAGATGAGCTGCAACTTATGGGCCAAAGATTGGATCAACATCTGCAAAGGATTGAAGGCCACTTGGGCCTCCCTCCAGATCTAGGCTGCCCACCAGGAAGTAGCAAAGAGCCCATTGTTGTCGAGGAATCAGATTCTCCTAAAGCAGGTTGATCCATTGTGTCTACTCAACTGCTGATTATTTTTATAGTAGCTTTTTTAGTATCTTGGATATGCTAGTCTTTGCAGGCCTTAGGCCTCTTGGTTTTTATGTTGTAATTTTGATTATACCAGAAATAATATCAATTTTTTGATGCTTAAAGATCTTAGGTTTTGCCACTGGTTTCCTTAGTGATAAACTAGGGCAAACCAAAATGTATTTTTTTGTGTGCTTTTAATGAAATGAAACTCTGTTACCAACAATTTTCTTTTGGTAGTATATTGTCTAAACTTAGATTGTTTTATTGAATGTGATTGTTTATATTTCATTTTTTATATATGTTTGTTAGAGATTATTAAAATAATAAATTGAAAAAATAAAATTTGGTTTTAATTTAACATAAAATTTTATAAATGCGTTTATTTTTATTTTTTGAAATATATATATATATATATATATATATATATAATATATATATAAATATAATGGAAGGAAAATGATATTACTTCAATTTGAATTTTATAAAAGAGATAAATTTTGTTATGAGTTTTCATTTATAAGTTAGTATATTTGATTAATTATTATTAGATAATGATAATGACTATTATTAACTAAAATTAATTTTGATTTATTGATTTTGGAAAAAAAAAGGTAAAAGATTAAAATGGTTGTTATATATATATATCTTCTTTTTTGTTGTTGTTGTTGTTTGTAAATTGAAAAGATAAGAATAACTTTCCTAAATCTCCATAATTTTGATGAGTTAAGTTATCAAAGTTGATATTACTTTTTTTTGTAAGTTAGGAGTTGATATTACCTTTTTTTTTTGTAAGTTAGGAGTTTCATTTCATTAAGTTATAATATAAACATTATCATACTTATGGCTTGGAGTAGTATGTCTATAGTTAGGTCTAGTCTAAGGATCCTTACCCTCATCAAAATGAAACAACAATTCTAAAAAACTCTATAGACATAGCTAGTCTAAAACATGAGTGGCTAAGAGGATGTATCTTGGGAAGAACAAACCGGTTGAAAATTGCAAATTATACAAATTATAAGTAGGGTTTTCCAGAAAGGAAATCAAAGCCTCCATCTTTTAGGAGTCACTATTAGCATAAAAAACTTGAAACATAACAAAACTAAAATGGTGATGGAATGCAATTCCTAACCGAGACTTGGAACTGAGGAGGGGAGGAATCCCCAAGTTTGTTCTGAACCATAGAGAGCTTGATGGGGTTGTCTTGAGAGCTACCAAGAACATCAAAGACAATAACTCCATTGCTTTTGTTAACCAGCCATGAGTAGAGAATGTATCATAGATGAATTTGTTTCTCCATATTTTCCAATCATTGATTGAGGTTGACACGATCCTGTGCTTGCTCTTGAAATGCTATTGCAACAAACATTTTTCGTATGCTATAATATAAATTAATTGTGCTATAACTTCATTTCCTTGCAGAGGATCTAGCTTAAGTTTGGCATAAAGTTCATCACCTATTGGTTATTGCATAATCATCCCAGGAAGCCCTCTTCGTCTTCTCTTGCTCCTCAACCAAATAAAATTTCTTTTGGACTGCAGGTGGAATATATCATTGAAATATTGTTGCGGTGGTTGTAATGTCCATCTCTACTTTTGTATGCTTCATTGGGGCCCTACTATGATAATTGGTTTGAGGTGCGATGGTGCAAAGCATGAATGGTAGAATGAGGCGAGAGAGAATCAAAGTGAGAGTAGAGCTAATCAAACTCGAAAATATAACCATAATGGTGATGAAAGGAGGGGTAGTAATGGCTATCACAATTGCGCATGGGAGCCAAGGTGGTGGAATAAGCTCTAGATCCTTCTAGGTCATATCAACAATTTCCCACATGATTAATAGTTGGTCTAGAATCTTCGTGTGAGGAGCAGTGTGTCGGTGGAGATCTTAACTTGTTATCGAAACTACATGCCTGCCAATTATCTCCATTATTAGTTGTAAGTTTGAGGGTGTTCGATTGCCAACACATGGAGGTATGAGTGGCAAAGGTGTCCTCCAAACACGTCTGTCCATTGCATGATCCTTTTGTCACCCGATATGGGTTTTTTTTGTCTAAAAGGACATGAGGGTGGGCTTTGATCCACTTATGTGTGCATGGGGCATGAGACCATGAATATAGCATGTTTAGCTGCAAACACACATTCAACAACTTCCTCAAGGTGTCCCCATGGATTTTAGGGTAAGTGACCATGGTGAGAATTGAACCTTGTCCAATAGTGAAATAACTCCTCACTTTTCGCTATTGGATCCAACCCCTTCAAACATCAAAATCAAATTATTACAAATATTTTGAAATTTAGATTTTAATGTGGGTATAAATAGGAAAATTAAAAAAAAAGTGTTTTTAGTCATTTACCTTCTTAGTATCACAAATACAAAGAATTCTTTCATCCTATTTTTGTTTCACCTTCATTTGTGCATGAAATTCAACTTCCCTGGAGAGTTAAGATTGCTATAAGATATTAGTAGTCTTTTCTCGCTTTGAACTTTTCCACAACTCATTCCATGCCCTCAACAACCTCCCAACGCCAGGTAAACCATGTCCATTTTCCCTCTCTTGCATCTCTCTATTCCAACCAAGGGAAAACCCAATATTTTTAAGCTCTGGCAGGGGATTTTGCAAGTCAACTTTTAGGTATCACGATGGGTACTGTATATACCCCTCTTTGACCATTTTTAGTTTCCCACTCCATCCCCATTCTTCCATTACTTTAGGTAGTTGGTTGCTAAATAACCCAACTCTGTTAACTGCCTTTTGGGGGAATGGAAGAGGGAATAATTCTCAAAATAAAAAATTGACATTGTTACAAAATATATATTGGATATGACTATATTTTTAATAGGGGAAGTGATTTCCCAACCCCCTCATTGATTCTCGCTCGTGGTATCATGGCGTATACTGGTTCTCCACCCTTTAGTGAATTGGTCAACAATTTTCATTACTTAATGAAATATTGTACATAATTAAACATTTGTCCATAACAACTCTAAAATTCACTAGAGCACGTGTTACAAAAATTAGAGAAACCATGGTGTTACACACAATGGGAAGACACTATATTTTACAAGGATGATAATATAGGGCTTATTACCTTTAATTTTAAAATTATATATTATAAAATGCTTTTAGAGTTCCTCGATATTATTCTACAACTTTTTAGAGACAACTTCACATCCATATAAATCAATGTGACAAATTTAAAATCGATAATTAGAGGAAATTTTAGCCTAAAAGTGCCCATCAAAATTTCACATGATTTCCATGTCATAATATGTAAATCAATAAAAATCCTTTAAATTTAAAAACAGGTACATGTAAATATTTTGGAGGGAAAATAATAAAAACTATATATTTTTTTTTTAATTGTATTTTTGGCTCATCTCCTTGTGGGTTTACTCAAATTTCAAGTGTAGACACTCGTTGGATGCAAAATTTAATTCTGCATCCAACGAGTGTCTACACTTTGAAATTTGAAGTAAACATATAAGGAGATAAAACCAAAAACACAATTAAAAAAGTAGTTTTCTTATTTTCCTCCAAAATTTATCTCTTATTTTATTATTTTAACTCTTATTTTATTATTTTTCCTTAGGAGGCCACTTTTTAGGCTTAAAATTTCCTCTAATAATTTTTATTTATATACACTTAAAACCTTTAATTAATATGTTTATTTATTTTCAATTTATCTATACAAAATTAATATAATAATTAAAATGAGTATTTCACTTATTATATTTCTTAACATTTCAATTATTTCTAAATGCACATGTAATTAAAAAAATAACTAATACTTTAATACTATAATTATATTAAATTTTGCTATTCCAATAATTTTTGGCTAGATAAAAGAAAGTGCGGCTCTATGTAACCTTAACTCTTGATTTGTCTATGCCCTTGCATGGCCTCAACTGCTAGAGGAGCTTTGCCTGCTCCTCACGTGGACATCATCATGTTCAATGCTTTAGTTTCCACCATTTCTAAATCCATGAAATATTACCAATCTAGGTTTGTCAAGCACCTTGATGAGAACTCTAAGGTTCTAACTCGTGTCACAATATGGATCCATGGCCCTTTGACTTAGAGATCAAGGTTTGATAGGACAACTTATAGGGATTTTCCCCTCCCCATAAACTTTGGCTACACAGGTGGATAGAAATTGGTTCCCTTTGATCAAAGGATTATCTCTCTCCCCTTTTGTGGTAGTGCCTTTTTCTCCTTCCTATTTGAGGAAAAGGAAGAGAAAAATTTGATGTTCAGGAGTGGCCCTTATTTCTTGGGATCTCAAGGTTTGTATATAAATTGATGGAACACAAATTTTAATACAGAAAACGACATTTTTTTTCTATTCCATTGTGGCTCAAGCTTCCCCACCTAGGCCTTGCACTACTGGAAAAAAGACACAATTAGAGAAACACATTGGGGAAGTATATCAATTGTGCTAAACCATTACGTGAGATGTTTTCTCGTGCTTGGATCTACATTGAAGTAGATTTGGAAAAGTGACTTGTGGAAGCCATTCAACTTTATTTATACAAATGTTCCTTCATTCAAGTAGTTGACTATGACTAAATCCATAAGTGCAAAGTGTGCCACAAATATGGTCACTTTGCAAGTGCCAAAGTAGTTCTAGAAATCAAGTAGGCTAAACAAGTTGAGCCTCATCGAAGGAAAAATCCCAACACTCAACAAGATTTCCCACCCTCTAAAATCTTCTTATCCAAACTCTTTTGTTCCTCAAGATCAATTTTCCTTGAAGAAAAATCCGACCTCCCAACCACACTCCAACAATAAGGGCATTGAGAAGAATTCGTAAGGAAACATGTATGAGATATTGTCTGATATGTAAAGTTCAAAAAACAAAGGGCCCCTTAGAAGTAGGTGACAAATTAGAGGAAATTTCTTAATTGGAAGACCCCTTAGTTCACATGTTGGGCATAAACCCAAAGATGTTCCCCCCTTGCGAGATCCACAATATTCCCCCTCCCCCCACTATGTGTTCTCAAGTTCTTGAAGCCATTAGGGGCTTCAAGCCTATGGAGGGGGTTGTCTACTCACCTCCCAAAGTCCTTTACACTATAGGGCTTCCTTTTCCTAGTTTAGGATCTGCAGGCTACATATTTTATGATGAAGTAGACCAGGAGTTGACAATTAGTAATGGAATTGTTGTTATTGATGACAAAGGATCAACAACAAGGTATTTTTGATGCATTATGTAGCAGCAAGAGGTATGCATGTTGTCATTGATAGAAAATGAACAACAAAAATAAAGATAAAGGAGAAACAACAAGGTAGGTTTGATGCTTGTGGTTCTATGAGATGCATTATGTAGCAGAAAGAGGTATGCATGTTTCCATTGATAGCAAAGGAATAACAACAACAAAGGAGATATAAGAGCAACAAAAGAAGAAAAGGAACAACATGGAGAAACCAAGGAAAAGGAGCACTAGAAGAACAAAAAATCAAATATATATCATTAAGCAGCACAAAGAGCAACAAAGGAGCAACAATAACAAAACATAGATATGACATTATGTGTACATTGTATTGAAGGGATTGTGTATTGTAGGAGCAACAAGGTATACAAAGGAGAATATAGGTATGCTAGATGTTGCATATGTTGCGAGTTATGCTTGGTATGATTGATGACAACATAACAAAGGAGCAAATACCTTGATGGCTTGGTTGAACATTGATGCTTGCATGTGTTGTGTATAAGGCTGATTTGAAGACAGTCTAGTTTGTTGTGATACAGGGCAAGACTCCATGAAAACAAAGGCAAGGCAAGACTCCATGAAAAAAAACACAAGGTTGATGAGACAATGACATGAAGATGTTGTGATGCAAGTCCAAAGCAAAGACAAATACTATTGTGACGGGTTAATGGAAAATGTTGTTACTGATCATGAGAAATGAATGCTCAATTATGCAATGATATGTTATTCCTATAATATTACATGATGCTGACATTAAGTTGCTGAATCTAATCATTACACGTGGATGAAAATAATATTGGTTGGAGCATTTATTTTTGTGTTCTAATAATCAAAATGAAGAGTTTGGAAAGAAATGAGTGGAAGGTAAAGAGTCAAGCCTGTTCACTTCATATTATTATGTGGGATACAAACAACCAACATTTTATCTTTATAAACTATGTGATTTTGGAAGGCAAGGGAGGTTAGAGAGTTGGAGAATGTGTGAGAGATGATTTAGGTGTTATGCATTAGTTACCTAACACATATGAAGCTTATGTGAAGCATATTTGAAGGGAAGAAGAGGCAAAAATGAAGATGGAAATATGCATAATTTATGACTAGGTAAACCAACACATTGTTGTTTCTTGTTTGCATTAGGGGATTATAGTCTCCTTTCAAGTTGTGTCTTGATAAATATCTAGTTGGGGCCTCCTATGGGTTGTATCCTGCATAAAACATATGGGAGTTGGAGCTTCCATGCATGTTGTAACTTGCTGAAAAATTGAGGTAGCAACCTCTTGTAGGTTGGAGCCTACAAAAAATTAGATGTAATAAGGGAGTAGGAGCTTGCCTTTGCATCACAACAATAAAAAAATCGCAGTTTTCTCCCTTCTTGGGTTTCCACTTATATATGGTTTCCATATGTGTAGCCATTATACGTTGATGTGATGTTTTTGGTTTACTTATTACTTGCTATTTGCATATTAAATCTGCTGGTCATTATATGTTAAGCTGCTCATTTAATGTTTTAGTTGATGAGTTTAAAGAAACGAATTTTAATTTCCATGAATGGACTAAACTGATTCACCGCGCCCTCCCCCCCCTCTCAGTTTGTTCAAGCTTTCATCAGTTTGCAGTTACTTTAAGAAGGTGGGAAGGAAGCTACGCTGAGATCGTTGTGAAGTGTTAAATTGTAGCAAAGAAAATGAATGATTCATTTTACTTGTGCCTTGAATTCTAATTTCCAAATCAACATGATGAATTGAATTGCAATTAGCAGGAGTGACATGGCCAAGTCACTTAGTTACGCCAATCAATTTGAGTTTGTGGCCAAGAAGTAGAGTTGTGCATGAGTTGATTGCTAAGATCTAGAAATCTAGTGGAGTTATAGTTAGTGAAACTTAGTTATCTAAGCTCTAGTAATGAATAGAGTCAATATGAGTTCATTTGATTAGTTGTAACTATTGTTAACTCACTGATCTCTCAGTTAAATAGTCAATTTACTAAAAGTAGCCCTAGTCATGCATGCATTCGAATTGCCAAGTTAAGTGGAGGGAAAAGGCATACTTGTATTTATTATTGCATATTAGTGTGTGTATAGAGTTTGTGTGTAACAGGTGAGCTAATTTTCTCATGAATTGCGCAAGGAAATATGAGCTTCCTATTCTTTAGGACCAGGAATTGCATAAGGAAATAGGAGGAGTAGGAGGCCTAGATTTGGCTAATTAATTTCCAAAGAAGACTCAGGAGGAAGAGATCAATATTTCAGTGCAGGTTGAGCTTCAAGGATTGAAGTTTTCATTGTAATAGATCAATAGTCTCATCTGATATAATACAAATAGAGGAGGGGTTTTTCCAGTAAAAATACCGTGTTCATTGTGATTGAGTGATTGCATGTGTTTCTATTGTATGTTTTCCTTTCCACAGATTGAGTAGAATAAATTTGTGTCTATTGATCTCAGTCTGATTTCATTAGAATATGAAAATTTTGATTTATTTCTACATGGTATCAGAGGTATTGAAAACTACATAGAAACCAAGTTCTAGATCTTCTCTCAGAGAAATTTCGAATAACAAATTTGTGGTGTAGGTGTTTCTTTAGTGCAAGAACAATGTCTTTCTATGGATTGAGGCTTGAGTATGCATGGGAGGGAACTTAAAATTTTATAGCTTGGAAAGATAGAATGGACGCTGTGTTGGATGACAATGGAGTATTGGAGTACACACAAACTAGTTCCAAAACCATCAACATCATATGCACATCAGTTGGCTCAGTGGAAGAAAGATACAACAAAAGCTAGGAGGATTATCTTAGAGGGAGTCAGAGATCACGTGGTTTCAAGTTTTCATGGAAATAAAACTGCTTATGCAATGTGGAAAACCCTCACAAAGTTATTTGAAGGCAACAATGATGCCAGGAAGTTGACATTGAAAGATAAGCTTAGGAAAATTCAAATGCAGAAAATGAAACTATTGTTCAATACCTATCCAGATTCACTCAAGTCAGAGATGAACTTGGAGGACTAGGAGAGACTATGCCACCATTTGAGCTTGTGAGCTTAGCATTCCTTGGCATTTTGAAGTCCTGGCACAACTATCAGGATTTAGTTAATGGAAGAGACAAGCTCCTAAATTGGGAGAGACTTTGGTCTAACTTGGTGCAGGAGGAGATTAGAAGAAACACTAGAGATGGGGTCTCATCTAGATCTAATGAGGAAGAAGATTGTGCTCTAGTTGGAAAAGGAAATAATGTTAAAGGAAAGAAGGCTCAAGGTGAGGCATAATTGATCCAGAACCATTGCAAGAAGAAAGAACTTAGTAAAATTAAATGCTTTCATTGCCATGAGTATGGACACTATGCAAACAAGTGTCCACATAAGAAATCCAGTAAGGAACCCGCAGTAGTAGGAGGTGGATATTATCTCACATCACAATTCAAGTTGGATTTCACCTTCATTGCTTGCATGGAAAGAGCAATAAGAGGGAGTGAGTGGTACCTAGACTCTAGTGCTTCATTTCATATGACAAGAAATAAGGAGTTCTTTAGCATCCTAGAGGAGGACCTACAATTACCAATAAAGCTTGGAGATGATGGGAGATTTAGTACCAAAGGGATTTGCACTCTCACCTTTAAGATGGAGTTAGGATCTCATCTTCGCCTAAAGAATGTAATGTATGTGCCTGGTCTGAAGAAAAATTTAGTTTTCATAACTGTACTTGAAGATAAAGGATATGATGTGGTGTTTAGTAGAGGGAAGGCATATATGAAGCATGTTGATACTGGACAAGTAAAACAAATTGGTGTTTGAGTTAAAAATCTCTACAAGCTAGAGGTGTATTTTTCCATGCATGCAGTTATACCTCTAGGAATGAGGTGGGGCGATGTAGAGCCTTAGTCCCAGGGTTGCAAAGATTTGGGAAGGATCCATAGGAGAGCAATAAAAATTGTGGTATACTCTTCTCATGGATCATTAACCTTGCTACATGGTCCCACAATATTTAGTAGTAGAAGGATCAATGTCAGTTGATGCAGTCAGATCTTGAGCAACAATGTAGATGCTAATAACAATCAGAGACTCAGTAGACAGTTGTAGCCCAGAGACACAATTGATTCAGTAATTTGGATGCTTCTCAGTTACGGTTTTTGCAGTATCAACAACAATAGTGAGAGGGAGTGTTAGTTGTGTTACAGTTAATTCCTCCACATGACCAATATTGGGTTTGTTCAGAACTCTTTTCTTGCTAAGAGGGAGTGTTAAATTGTAGCAAAAAAGGCTTCATTTGACTTATGCCTTAGTCAAATGGAGAAATTTGCATTTCCACATCAACATGATGACTTGAGTTGCAGTTAGCAGGAGTGACATGGCCAAGTCACTTAGTTAAGTCAGTCAATTCGAGTTTGTGGGCAATAAGTAGAGTTGTGCATGAGTTGATTGCTAGGATATAGAAATCTAGCTGATAAATAGTTAGTGAAACTCAATTATCTGAGCTCTAGTCATGAATAGAGTAAATATGAGTTCAATTGATTAGTTGTAATTGTTATTAACTCATTGATCTCTCAGTTAACTAGCCAATTTACTAAAAGTAGCATTAGTCATACATGCAATTCAAATTGCCTAGTTGAGTGGAGGGAAAACACATAATTATATTTATTATTGTATACTAGTGTGTGTACAGAGTTTGCATGTAGTAGGTGAGATAATTTCCTCAGGAATTGTGCAAGGAAATAAGAGCTTCCTATTCTTTAAGAGTAGGAATTGCACAAGGAAATAGGAGGATCATGAGGCCTATATTTGGCTAAGTATTTTCCAGAGAAGACTCAGGAGGAAGAGATCAATACTACAGTGCAAGTTGAGCTTCAAGGATTGAAGCTGTCATTGTAATAGACCAATATTCTCATGTAATATAATACAAATAGAGGAGGGGTTTTTCCCAGTTGGGTTCCCCCAGTAAAGATATTGTGTTCATTGTGATTGAATGATTGCATGTGTTTCTATTGTATGTTTTCCTTTCCGCAGATTGAGTAGAAGAAATATGTGTCTATTGATCTCAGACTAATTTCATTAGTAGTTGCAAAATTTGAGTTATTTCTACATGAAGAACAAGCTGACAGAGACAAGGAGCTTGTACCCAACATAACTTAGAAGAGATGTACAATAGGGACACTTGAAGTACAAGAAACCAAAGTAAACCGATTCCTCCCTAGAAATGAAACCCCAAAACCATATGTAAATAACGAAAGATTTCTCCTAGAACTATATGGTTTTGGAAGTGAAGGAGTATTGAGACCAGTCAGAGATTTGATAACAATGGAAAAGCACCAAATTCTATTGCTCCAAGAGACAAAAATTAGAGGAAATGAAAATCCTCCAATTAAGAAACCTCATCTCACAAAGAAGTTTGATGAAAGCTGTAAGTTCTAGGGGGACCTCTAGAGATCTTTATACATTCTAACATACTTCTCTTTTCCAACTAGTTAATGCATCTTCTTCCTCTCATTGGCTCACTGCTAATCTTTTCCCTATCCCTTCTGAAAGAGCTTGTAATATTGTTAATGTATATATTACAATTTTCTATCAAGAAAAAGCAGCTTATTGGGACTCTCTTCATAATGTCAAGGAGTCAATTTGGGGCTCTAGTGGCATACTATTTGGAGATTTCAATGCGCTTTACACTTCTAGGAAAAAAATGTGGTAATCTTATTCGATATAAAAGTAAGTTCAATTGTCTAATCAAAAGTTTGGGCTAGGGCACATTTTAGCATGGATGGACCATTTTTTGATTCATAGTGCCCTATTGGTGGATAATGTAATGACTCTCAAATTATTTCCTTGAGGGGATCTCACCATAGGCCTATCTCCCTCACCATTTCCCCTCAAGAAATTATGGCCCAATATCCTTTTATTTTAACCCCCCATTGATTCAGGATGTTGCATTTGTGATTGTAGTGTTTCAAACTTCGTGTCATTGAATTGATGGGTCTCCAGTCCATATTTGTGAACATAAAGTGAAAAAGAGAAAAATAGTCCCTCAAGGATTGGGAAAAAATTTGTTTTTCAAGCCATGATTCTGCAGTAAGTACCCTCAAAATAAAACTAGGAGAAATACAAAGCACGTTGGATAAAGTTTTCGTCTCTTGTCAGTCGTTGATGGAAGAAAAAAATCTATTCCCTTGTATTCATGTAACTTTGAGGGAAGAGGAGGAAACTTGGCATTTGAAGTCTAGAAGGTTATCACTGAAGGTGGGTGATAGAAATGCTCATTATTTCCTTAACCAAGCTAAAATGATCCTTTGGTAAAATAATGTAAAATCTATAATAACTACCAATAGGGATATCCTCAATTCATAAGATCAGTTAAAAGAGGCTTCTTATTCTCATTATACCTCTCTCGACTCAGAGAAATGTCAGTTTTTGGTGACGGGGTAGCATCAAAGAAGTGTTCTAGTCTCTAAGGTGTCAGAGAGGCTACCAGAACATGAGATATCCAAAACCCATAAAAGGTTTCGAGAGAAAACACTTAGAAACCTCTTACTTGAATTAATTGATCAATAATTAAAAAATGCCTAAGTCTAACTTAGTAAAATTGATTAATTAATGGGTATTAATTGAGGAAATCAATTTTTGCTCTAGAGACTTCTAGAAAAGTGTATTGATGGAGTCAAATTGATCTTAGCCATCGATCACGATTAGATCTTGGCCGTTGATGCTCCAACGAGAGATTATGAAAGAAAATCAAAGGGATGGAGAGAGACACAATTATGAGAGCAAGTGAGCAAGGTAGTGTGAATTACCCAGTACACAGTATTCAATGAGGGAAGAATTCGAGCCAGAGAGTAGCAGGGTTGCAGCAGGGACAATTTCTAGCATCAAGAAGGAAGGCCAATTTATCCAGTAGGGTGGCCAATTTTTGTAGTGCGAGTTTCCCAGTTTGCCAATGCGAGTTGCTGGGAGAAGGATCGATTCAATAGCTAGTGCTCGCAACTGTGCAAAAGTCTTCCAGAAGCTACAGTGCACATTTCTACCCAGTGGTGCGAGTGTCAGGGAGAAAGTAAGAGACCAAGGAGAGACTAGATGGATCTGCTAAGAGGGAGAAGGGAAACATTTTTCTAGTGATATAATAGAGCTAGCAAGGCCAATAGTTGTAATTCTTCATATTTGCTACATAATAGAATAAACCCTCATCTACTGCGCTGATTTTCCCTTTGAGGTTTTTTCTCGGGACTATTAGACTAAAAATATTGGTGTCAAATTGTTATGTGTGTGCGTATATTTATCATTTCATTATTTTAATTCCATAGTGTATTTTATATGTGAAGAATGAAACAATGAGTTATTTGTTGTTTTCTGTAAACAAATAAACTGCTAATTAGTTAGGAGAATAATTTCCAATTGGTGATTCATAGAAATTTCACAAGCAAGAAACAAGGATTGTGGAGGCCAACATTGCCATGTTAGAATACGTAGCCTCTTTTCTCTTGAAATAAGAGAATGATACTCTAATGCAACAAATATTGGAGGAAGAAATATAAGGACCCATGCAATCCGTCACACCTGATAAGGCTCTGAGTCTAGATTGGTTCATTGCTCAATTTTGCAAGAGTTGTTGGCAATTCATCAAGTTTGATATGATAATGATGATCAAATATATCCACTATTCATTGCTTATAGATGGAGTCACCAATTTCACCTTTCTTGCCCTAGTCCTAAAAGAGGTGCATCCTTCTTTTTTTTCCAAATTCCACCCAATTTCTTTATGTAACGTTTCATATAAAATTATCTCTAAGATATAGGGAACTAGCTTCAACACATCCTCCCCAAGTTAATCATTGAAAGTCATAGGTTTTGCAAAAAGAGAAAAAAAGTGGACAATATCACCCTTGATAAGGAAGCCAACCATTCAAGCAGAACTAGGGCGAAAAGGGATGATTCTAAAATTGGACATGCCCAACACTTTTCATTGTGTACATCAAAACTTCCTCTTCTCTATTTTTGAGAGGTTTGGCTTAAGCCCTATATTCATTGGGTGGATCTATGCTTGCATTAAGAACCCTTGGATCTCCCCTAAAAAATGGTAGATCAGTAGGGTTGTTTTGAGCCACCAGAGGCACATCCTTCTGGTGTACTCACTCAATAGAAAAATGGGTCATGAAAGAAGACTTGAGATACTTCCAGACATTTGTATTTTGAAAAGGGTCAAGAATAATAATCATGTCCAATTTGTAAAGAATATACATGCCTCTATCGTTATTTCCTCTTGGTTCAAGAAATTATTGGATCACTTTGTCCAAGCTTTAGGAGGTCTGGAAAACAAAGATAAAATCTTAATTTATACATGGGATGCAAGCAATAACACCCAAGTAGTTTTTTCCACGTTATTCATTTTCCCCTCCGTGAAGGATGGTCCTCTTTCAGATATTTGGGCATTTCTATTAACATAAAGCCTTTCCAAAATTTGTCATGAAAACATATCATTATGAAATTCAAGTCTAAATTTACCCTATGTGGAGCTCAATGGATCAACCCTACATGACACTTGGTTCTCCTAAAAGCGGTCTAATCAACTTTGCGTCTCTTCCAATTTTCATCTTTGTTAGCCCTTGTTGGCATCATACAGGTCATAACTCAAGGAATTTGGAAATTTTTAAGTGCAAGGGGGGAATTTAAACTCACAAATATTCCATTTGGTTAAATGGGAAGTGGTAAGGTCCCCTATTAGCCATGGGGGCCTTAAAGCTAAGAATATTTCGTTCATGAATCTTGCATTCATAGATAAGCTTCTTTGGAGGCTCCTTACTGATCACTATGAATGGTGGAAACATGTCATTCAAAAAAACAAAATTGGTGGGCGAGAGGAGGATATGCCTTGATGATACCTCCTCCTTTACAGGTGGTTCTTAAATATGGAAACTTCTTTCCACATCCATTCCTGTCATTCAATCCCACCTAAGTTGGGCTCCTCACAATGACAAGACAATAAGTATTTTTCATGACAATGTTATGGACCAAACTCTCAATATTATTCAATCTCTCCATTATCTACATTCAAGGTTTGATTGAGCTAGTAAACACTTCATTTATGACATTTCAAGTTGGTCTTCTACTGGTGATTGGATGGGGTGGGATGTGAGTCCAATCCATCCCTCTCTCAGGGATCTCCCTTGCATCCTATATTTCGAGCTTTCAAGTTGTGTTCCAAGTCACATGAATGATGAGGATTCCCAAGGCTAGGGTGCTTCTAGCCATTAAGAGAAGTATGTTTATGAAGCTATTCCTAGATGACCCCTCTTCCCACTCTTCCCAATTTGGTTTATGGGATCATGTTTGGCATTTGGATGGGCTCCCAAAAGTGGATATTTTTTTGCTGGACCTTTGTCCACAAGAAGATGCTCATTGTTATACTTTCCCAAACCTAACACTTGGTAATTAGTTCCAAATAATTATTAACTAAATGAATACACATTTAAGTTCCCAACCAAAAATATTTAGCAGAAGAAAAATTACTCTATCTGAATCATATACACAAATAGATTTCTACCCAGTCAATAGTTCTTCATTAATAAATTAATCACATAACTTGCTTCCATCCTTGGATAATGGCCCAACTAAGAAAATACAGATTATAAAACTGATCACCAGCCTCGCTGCACTCTCTTATACCCGAGACACATTCACTGAGAAGTATCTCTTAATATTGTGTTGATGTTGTGTCTTGGCACCTCACATAAGGCTCAATTTATAACTTTCTTAGGCTAATATTGACTGCCAAAATTAGCTCATAATTTTAACTAAAGATTAGTGACATTACTAGTGAACTATCCTATCTTTAACTTTCTCTACTTTAACTCAAGTATAATTCATAAATTTAGCTTGCCTTACATGCACATCACATCAACATGCATGCAACTCACTTGTGCACTATGCATGTCAAATGCAAGCTCCTAACAAGGCAAATCAAGGTCCTTCTAGTCAAGACACAAGACTAGAAGTACCTTTCGAGCTACAAAGCTCAACACTCCCTCTTAGAAAGGGAGGTACTTCTGGAAGACCCTCCTCCACCTGAATTTGTTTCAAAGCCCATCTTAGTATCTATAACTTGTCCCTATGACACTTAAGTCTGTCCTACTACTTGATCTGAAGCCTAATATGAGAAATTGTCACATCCAACCTTGATCTTAGGATTCTACTCCTAAGAATCGATCAATTTTATATCATACCAGTTGAGGGTTTGGAATTACCTGAAAAATCACTCTTCCTCCCCACCTTCTTCGACTTAACAACTAACACTGATCATGTATCCAATATCTCCTAGGATATACCCATAGGTTGTCCCAAAAACTTGTATGAATTCCCTTGTCTGATGCGAAGCACTACAACTACATCCAAGGTCACTCCCTGTGAATATAGAAGCACCTGCCCATATTGGAAAATAAAATTCTATATCCAACATCCTCCAAGGTTGATACTCAGAGCACATGTACCATCAACCTTGGAACAAACAACATCCCTGTCACTTCCTGAAATCAATTTGACTCTAGTTGGAATTTGACACGTCCAACCCCCTTCACTGCATGTGTGGTGCTAGCTCGACAACTTACTTAGCGGTATGAGTCTGTCTATGAAACACTGTGGGACACTGACCTCATCCTTGTTATGTGACTTGATGCTTTACTGTCCACTAGCTTCAATCCTATTCTAAGTCCTTTTAGCATGGTTGTGGCGTTGAAAAATGTAACTAGGTTCGACCTTCATAATTATCTTTGTACTTGTATCAATATATATTTCTTGTAAAAAAAGGAAGAAAATAAATTTATTATTGTTATTATTTTTCTAGTCAAAGCATGTTCTTCATGCTTCTAGGGTTTATTGAGTCGAGAAGAAAACTTTCATGTGTCAAAGTCCCATTTAGACAATTTGTAACAAAAATAAAAATATTATTTTGATTGAAAAGGAGCCATTTTGTCCCATAAGACCAAGTCGGCCCTTCCTTGTCAAGTTGGCCTTGAAGAGGCCCAATCCAACATCCTGGATGGCTATAAAAGGAAGAAACATCGATCTCATTTTCTCACTCACTCACACACTTTGATTTTCGTGTGACAAAGGAGAATAAGAAGAGCAAAGGCCTATGAGAGAGGGCAGATTCCAAGGGAAAGAAGAAAGATCAAATTTTTTCTTGTCTTTTCTCACACGTGTGAAGTTGTTGGGGTTACTCTGCAAATTACAAGGCCAAAATTCTATTTTTGTGAAGGTGTTGGGGCAACTCTGCGAAGTTGCAGGTATGAAATTTTGACTTGAATAGGTTTGACCAACTTCTATTCTTGTTGACTTGGTTTGGTTGGAGAAGATCTGAAGGAGTGTTTATTTGGTTCTTAGTGGAGGTCGTGGTCTTTGGTCTTGGATGTCTCACTTTGATCTGATTTTATAAGAAGATAAATTGTTTGCGTTTTTCCCCTTATGGGGTTTTTCCCTTTCTTGGAGCCTAGACCTTATGTTTTTTGTCTCTTGTGATCTTCATGCACTTTATGTTTTGGTAATTTATTTATGAAGAAGATATAATTAAGTAATAAAAGTCAACAAACACCCACAAGTAATTATCAAGAAAGAGGGATCGACCCTAATATACAAGCATATTGATTTCTCAACATGGTATCAGAGCTAAGGTGAAGGAAGGAAGTTTGAAGATCACATCATTGTTGGCACTCTTATTAGAAAACTTTTCTAAAACAATTATCTATATTCTCTCTCCCTCTCCAATGATAACCTAGTAAATGAAGAAATGCCTCAACACTCTTATGATTCTCCTTGAAACTATCAAAGATTGCATCATCAAGTTTATCTCCAAGCTATCTAAAGATGTCATGGATGGAAGTCTCTTTTCGCTCTTACAACTACTCTTGAGGATGATATCATATGGGTAATCGACATTGGGGCCTCAAGACATGTGACAAGGGAATGCGGTCAACTCAAAATTTTATAAAAAATAATCTCCTCTCATTCAATTGAACTTGGAGACAAAAAGAGCTACTCGGTCAAAGGAATTTTATCTACTTCCTTGGAGCTAGAAACTAGTGGAAATTTTCACCTCAACAATATACTCTATGTTGCCGGGTTGAAAAAGAACTTTATTTCTATTTCTTTCTTAGAAGATAAAGGTGATATGGTTGCATTTGTTAATGGTATAGTTATTGTATGGGCTAAGGGATCTAGTATTGAAAATGCTAAGACTATTTGGATTCATGAGGGCAGGATATATAGACTTCAAACACCTCCTCCTCAACCTCTAGTGCATTTAGATATTACCCCTTGTGAACTATGGCATAGAAGATATGGTCACCTTCGTTATAAGATATTTCCATCATTGAATCATATGGTTATTGGTATCCCCAAACTAAAGGAAGAACATGGAGTTTGTAAGGGACGTGCTCTTGGAAAAAATGTGAAGAAACCTTTTACAAGCAGTGACACAAGATCCAAGGAAATTTTAGATCTCATACATTATGATGTTTCTTGACCCATGACAAAGAAGTCACTTGATGGTCATCAATACTATTTAACATTAATTAATGGTCACTCTAGAAAGACTTGAATATACCTTCTCAGGTCTAAAGATGAAGTATTTGAGAACTTTTAAGAGTTCAAGGTGGAAGTGGAAAATTTGATAGAAAAGTAAAACCCTAAGATCAGATAATGGTGGTGAATATACTTCTAGAGAACTTGTGGCTATTTGCAAGGAAGCAAGAATTAAGAGGGAGCTGATAGTTCCCTAAAATCCTCAACAAAATGGTGTGGTTGAAGGGAAGAACCGATCCATTGGAAAAAGTGTTAGAGCAAGGCTATATGACCAAGACCTTCCCAAGTTCTTATGGGGAGAAGCTTCTGTAACAAAAATATATATACAATTTCGAAGTCCTCATAGAATTATTAATGACAAGACCCCAAAAGAAGCATTCACGAGAAATAAGGCAAGTGTTGATTATCTCCAAATTTTTGGATGTCCTATATACATTCACATTCCTAAGGACAAAAAGAAATAAGTTGGAGCCAACAGTGATAGGAGGCATCTTTGTTGGATATATCACTTCACCAAAAACATATAGATTCTACATCAAGGAAGATCGTCGTATTGAAGTAAGTAGAGATGCCATCTTTGATGAAAATATGACATAAAAGGAGTCCAAAGATGTTCCCATTGTTTATGATGAGGAAGAAGAACCTATCTTTGAAGAAGTTTCAAGGCATGACAACAATCCATAAACTATAAACAATGTAAACTTTGAAATGAGAACCGTACCAAGTACCCATTTTTTTGAGGTAGCAAAAAAATCATACGATTTTGAAGAGTGTTGATTCATAATACACCTTTTTTTTGGATAATATTTTTGACACTAAATTTTCTTATGAACATTTGTTTTTAATGTTAATGATTTTGATGCTGATTTTGAAAAGTGTTGATGAGGTATCAACCCCTTTTTAGAGTGCTTATTTTTGACGCTTTAAATTTTCTAATGTATTAGGTGTGGATATATTTTTTTTAAATTTTGGTAATTTTCATGTGGATTTTGAAAAGCATCAACATTTTTTTAAGACATATTTTTGACACCTAAAAATCAGCTATCAAATCGACACATAATTAGATCGGTTTGCTAGTCGACATGAACCCTACAAGAAAAAATAAAATAAAACAAAATAAAAAATAATATATAAATAAATAAAACGAAAAATACAAAAGAAAATAAAAATTAAAACATTGAAAAAAACACAAAATTTTAAAGAATAATAACAAGTAAATAAAATATATATTTAAAAAAAAAACATGACTAAAAAAATTAAAATATTGAGAAATAAAAACTAAAACAAATAAAAAATTTAAAAATAATAATAACAACTATATATATATATATATAATATATATATATATATATATGACTAAAAAAACATAAAAATGTAAAAAAAATAGAATTAACTTATAAATGATAATTTTTTAAAAAATTATATAAAAAAACACATTTTTTTAATATAAAAAATTTTCTAAATAAACATATTTAAAAAAAAATAACAAAAAGAACGATATTAGATAGTTTAAAAAAATAAACAGAATAAAAATATAAAAATAAATAAAAATCATAAAACTAATAAAACAAGAAAAAAAAAACATTAAAAAAACCATTAAAAATACATATCGAAAACTATTAAAAAAAATTAATTAAAGAAAATAAAAACATTAAAAATTTATAAAACATAATTTTTTTTTGTCAGCCTAGGCCCGCACCTTCGCGGTCCAATAGGCCCAGGGGGTGGAGGCCTGATTCTTGGAATTAGGCCTCCATAAGCCCTCACCTTCACAGTCCAACAAGCCTACCTGGGCCCGTTGGGCAACCCCCTTGTCCCCCACCCCCGTTGCCCAATGGGCCAAGGGGGTGGAAGGCCGATTTCTAGAATCAACCGTCCACCCCTAGGCCTGTTGGACCGGGGGTGGGGGTCTGGGCCAACGATTTTTTATTTTCTATTTTTTTTTCAATATCTATTTTTTAATATAATTTTTTTGTTTGTTTTTTTTTTTTTTTACCTAATTTATTGTTTTTTGTTATTTTTTTCTTAAATAATGTTTATTTTAGAAATAGTTTTTTTTTTTTTTTTTTAATCAATTTATAAGTTAATTATGTTTTTTATTTATTTATTTTTGTCATTTTTTACATGTATTTTATTTTTTTTTTCCATGTTTTTTCTTTGTTTATATTTTAGTATTTATTTACTTGTTATTATTTTTAAAATTTTTTTGTTTGTTTTAGTTTTAGTTTTCTCAATATTTTAATTTTTGTTTTGTTTTGTTTTTCAATGTTTTATTTTTATTTTCTTTTGTATTTTTCATTTTCATTTATTTATATATTTATTTATGATTTTGTTTTATTTTAATTTTTCCTCCAGGGTCCGTGTTGATCATCGAGTAGCAAACTGATACCATTACGTGTCATTTTGATAGTTGGTTTTAAATTTTTCGTTATAATGGATTAAGTCCAACCCCACAATGTGTCAATTTCATGGTTGGTCCTTAAGCTTTCATTACAATGGGCCAGTTCGCCTACGCCGTGTGTCAATTTGACGATTGATTTTTAAATTTTTGTTGCAATGTGTCAAGTTATCTTAGGTAAGATTTTAAAGTTGTTATACTTTTAGCATTTGAAAAAATTACTCTTTGTATAATCTCTTTCATTTAGGTATTCAATTAAAAAAAAAAATTAGTCATAGAAAAATTTCATAATGCCATGGTTGAAATATGTTGAAAACTTAAGGTTTTTTGTAGTCATGATCTTTCGTTTTAATTCCATGGTTGAAAAATTTAAATTTTTTTAAGGGTTTTTTGAGTCATGATATTTTATCCTTAACGCCATTGCTAAAAATGTTGAAAATTTACCTCGAAAAAAAAACGTTATTACAACGTCAACAATTTTTGTTTTCAGATTGTTTTTTGCACCTTTTTTTTTAATTAGTTTTTATTACCATTTTTAAAAAATGTTGAAAAAAACGTTATTCTAGCATCAACATTTTTCGATTTCAGGTTGTTTTTCATGTTTTTTTGGGGTTTTTTTGCTAGCATTCTCGTTTTGAGTTTACAGTTCCCGTTTCAAAGTTTACAACTAACCATGAAGAAATTGAAGGATCAAGTGTACCCACACAATGATTCATCATTCCAGAAAATTGAAAGAGGTCAGCTTGGTTAATGTCAATTATACAGGAAGCCGAAGGACATGCAACAACAAAGGGAACATTAAGAGAAAACAAGAAGTCTAAGAGGTATTCAAACTATACAACTTACATGACTAAACTTATTAAAGAAGAACTTAACACTTATTAAAAGGTAGTTGAACATTAAGAACGGAAGAATCCAATGCAAGAAGAATACCAATCTATAATAAAGAATTATGTTTGGGAAATTGTTCCTAGACCTAAAGATAAATTAGTTGTAACATCCAAATGGTTATACAAATTCAAGCATGCAGTCGATGGGAGTATTAACAAGTATAAGGAAAGGTTTGTGGAACAACGTTTCTCTCGAAAGGAAGGAAATAATTATGAAGAAACTTTTGCTCCAACAACTAGATATACAACCATTATATTACTTATCTCTCTTGTTGATACTATGGGATGGAACATTCATCAAATGGATGTAAAAAGAACTTTTTGAATGGAATGATTGATGAAGAAGTTTACATTGAGCAGCGTTAGGTTTTCAAGTTCACGATAAGGAGACACATGTTTACAGGTTGAATAATGCTCTATATGGCTTGAAGCAAGCACCTAGAGCATGGCGTGGAGCATCGTATTCAAGAATGCAAGAATCAATTGGAAGCCGAATTTGATATGAAGGACCTTGGGCTAATGCACTACTACTTGGGACTACAAGTATGGCATACACTTGGTGAGCTCTATGTTGGTCGAAAAAAATATGTGATCAAGATATTGCAAAAGTTTGGTATGATGGACAGTAAACCAATGAAAACTCTAATGATCACTAATTTGAAGAAGTTGAGGAGTTCATATTCAAGCCTCGTTGATCCCACATGCTACCGATAATTGATTAGCTCCTTAATGTATCTTGTGAAAACCTGACCAGACGTATGTTTTGTATAAAAAATCTTGGTTGATTCTAGATGGATCCAAGGCATGATTATTGGATAACAACTAAATAAATTATGAGATATATTCGTGGGACTATACATCGCTGTTTGAGACATGCTGGTAATGAGATACAATTGTTGGGCTATGAAAATTTAGATTGGGGAGGCGAGTGATGCATATGGAAAGAACACTATTGGTGGATGTTTTAGTTTGAGATCATATACGATCTCATGGATGAGCAGGAAACAAGATTCAGTTGCATTGAGTAGTGCTGAAGCCGAATATATAGTAGTTAGTGAAGATAGTAGAGAAGTTGTTTGGCTTAGAAAGCTACTTTTAGATTGTTTGAAGGACCTTTAGACCCTACCATTATAATTGTGACAACCAGAGTTGCATAAGGTTGACAAATGACACAATTTTTCATGCTAGGAAAAAACATGCTAATAATAAGTACCACTATATTCGAAGTTTGGTATAGGATGGGGTTGTGAAGCTACTATACATCTCTATAGATGAACAAGTAGCTGATATATTGACAAAGTATCTTCTAAATAAGAAGCTTGAGCATTTAAGATACAATATTGGACTTGTAAATATCTCCCCCCTGGTTGAGAGGGAGTTATGAGGGACGCTGTATTCACCATGTGTCATGAACTAGGCTAGGACTAACAACCGTAAGCCTAGTGAAGGCAATGGTAGGGATAATGGAGGATTGTATAAGCATTTGGGACTAATATTTCTTGAGGATTATAAATCCAAGATAGGAGTAGTCCCCAGGACTGATACTCTTTGAGTATGAGGTAGGGCATCCGAGATAAGAGTATTCGAAGATGACCAATATTATTTGATGATCGGGAATCCAAGATAAGAATAATCCCGTAAGGACATACTTGGTGAACATCTGGATGGGGTATGTGCCTTTATAGGTGGTGGTGGTGGTGTCCAAATGTAATCCTCCCAACATTGTGCTCTAATCTAGTGGAGAGTTAGAGCTTGTTAGTCAAGGCTTTGCTATAATGCAGATTGACAATGTTGGTTATGATGTTGATACTTGAAGATGCTTATCAATCCAAACTCTTCTCATGAGATTATTTCAATTTGAGTTTCCTTGCATCTCATTGAGTAATTATGAATACCTCCCTAATTAAGAAGGAGGGTTAAAAAATGTAACTAGGTTCGGTCTTCATAATTATCTGTGTACTCATATCAATATATATTTCTTATAAAAAGCTAAAAGAAGAAAACTAAATTTATTATTATTATTATTAATTTTCTAGTCACAACATGTTCTTCATGCTTCTAGGGTTTATTGATTTAAGAATAATTTTTTTCATGTGTCAAAGTCCTATTTGGACAATTTGTAACAAAAGGAAAAATATTATTTTGAGTCAAAAAGAGTCATTTTGTTCCATAAGACCAAGTCGGCACTGCCTTGTCAAGTTGACCTTGAAGAGGCCCAATTTGACCTCCTGGATGGCTATAAAAAGAAGAGACTTCGACCTGTTTTACTCACTCAATCACACACTTCTATTTTTATGCAAGAAAGGAGAAGAAGAAGAGTAAAGGCCTAGGATAGAGAGAAGAATCCAAATGACAGAAGAAAGATCAAAATTTTTCTTGTCTTTTCTCACACGTGCAAAGTTTCTAGGGTTACTTTGCGAATTCCAGGGCCAAAATTATGTTTCTGTGAAGGTGTTGGGGAAACTCTGTTTCTGCGAAAATGCTGGTGCACCTCTACAAAGTTGCATGTATGAAATTTTGACTTGAAGAGGCTTCAACAATTTCAATTCTTATTGACTTGGTTTGGTTGGAGGAGATTGGAAGGAGGGTTGACTTGGTTCCTTGTGGAGGTCTTCGTCTTGGGTCTTGGATGTCTCACTTTGATATAATTCTATAAGAAGAGAAGTTGTTTGGGTTTTTCCCTAGCTTGGAGCCTACATCTTGTGTTTTTTTCCTCTTGTGATCTTCATGTACTTTATATTTTGGTAATTGATTAATGAATAATACATAATTAAATAATAAAATCTAACCAACACTCACAAATAATTATCAATTAAGAAGAATCAACCCTAATCTACAAGCATATTGACTTCTCAACCTATAAACCAGGCCTATCTCAATCCTTTGAGACACCCACGAGTTCTACTTTTGTTCCCCCGATTATTACAATCTCCCCATCTCCCTCCATGAGTTGATCTCTTCCAATCCTACTAGAAAACTTGGTATTGTCCTTTGTACCCTGTTGTTGGATCTAATTTCCAACTTCTGCCTGTCACGATAGGTCATCTTCCCAACGATTCTTTGATGGCCACTGGGACTCACAACTACCTAATCATGCTAAAAAAGGAACTCTGCCTGCAACATTGTATGGCACCACCAGAAATTTTCGCTCCCTCTATGACTAGCCAAGTTATAGATCGACTGCCCTTTAGTGGCTGCTAGACAAATTTACTTGTTGCACGTGGATTCCTGGTGGCTGGCCTAGAGCCTATGCACCCTACACATTTATGCAACCTTATATTTGAGGGTTGATGACTCATCGGTCACAGTTGCACATGGTTTTGTATGGTGTCTCTGCGGGTTGATGTTCTTTACAACCGCACTCCCCTGCATCTCTGACCTACCCTTGACTCTAGCTTGAAGACTTTTCTAGCAATTGGTGATCACATCTCAACCCTCCTCTTGTCAACATGAGCTACTTGCTTATCTAGATGTAACACTCTGCTGTAGCTACGATATTGACATGCACCCTATGCCACGTAAGAGATTGGCCCCAATGGATGTTGCGGCCTGGCTGCTCAACTTGCTACCACATAACCGCCACGTCCTCTACCGTTCCTAGGATGTAGGCATTTCTTGTGCAACTGGATGGCTTGGTGGCTATCTACTGTCTGATAAGTCTTTTTGCTTGTCACCCTATGCTTTGACTGCCATCATAGCCCGAGCTACTTTTACACCGTCACCCCTGGGTTGAGATTTACATGCCTCTTGATTGAAACATATTCCCCACACTTGCTTACGACGTTAGTCGATTGGCGACTTGAGGCGGGGGCCACTACAGTGCATTCTTCCTACGCCTGTTTTGAGCCCCAACTTCCTCTCTACACTGTGTCAGCCAATCGACTATCAACTGCCCTTGCATTGAACCCCAACGACTTGATCGACACTTCCCCGAGTTGCCACCTCCTAACACCTTGCGTATTTCCCTGTTGTGTTGTTCCAGTTCCAAATCCTTGCAATCCGATACGAACCTTGAACTGTAATTATGAGATCAATTTAAAGTTTTAATTCTGATTCCATGTTAGAATTTCTTGAATCTATCTCCCGGTAATTAGTTCCCAACAATTATTAACTGAACGGATACTCAGTTAAGTTTTTAACAAAAAATATTTAGTAGAAGCAAAATTATTCTATCTGAATCACATACACATAAATAGGTTTCTGCTCGAATCACATACACATAAATAGGTTTCTGCTCAGTAAATAGTTCTCTATTAATAAATTAATCACATAACTTACTAGGGCTCTCATCTTGGGATAATGGCTAAACTAAGAAAATACAGATACAAAATTGATCACCAGCTTCACTACACTCTCTCAGACCCACCACATGCTCACTAATAAGCCTCTCTCAATGTTGTGCTGTGTTGTGTTTTGGCACCTCACATTAAGCTCAATTTATAACTTTCATAGCCTAAGATTGACAACCAAAATTAGCTCGTCAAGTTAACTGAAGATAAGTGACATTAATTTAGTTAACTATCTTATCTTTAGGTTTCTCTACTTTAACTCAAGTACAAGTCATAAATTTAGCTTTCCTTACATGCATATCACATTAACATGCTTCCAACTCACTTGCACACTCTGCATGTCGAATGCATGATTTTAATGAGGCAAATCAAGGTCATTATAGTCAAGACATAAGACTAGAAGTACCTTCTAAGCTACAAAGCTCAACAACTGTAGATAATTGAGCCAAATGTGAAATCCAAGACTTGTCCAAGAGCATATCTGATCAAGAAATCCCAAGCTATCAAGGCCAAAAGTATTGGATTATTTTGAAGAAAGATGGTTTTCACAGTTCAATTTCCAACTTGCGTTTTATGGCTCCTCTACACATAAGACACGTTGGAAACTCTCCTCCAAGGAAAAATTTGAATACCGGTTGCAATCCTAGGAAGTATATGTATTATGCTTTGACGGGGCATCCAAAAAACATCTAGAGGTGGCATGCACCGCAGATGCGGTTGGGGCATTTTTTTTTTTTTTTATCGTTAAAACTATGCTACTTCTATTATTTACATTAACAAGAGAAAACAGTTACATCCAGGTATACATGTCACCAGGGGCCAAGGATGGTCCTCTGGATTGATAGTGCTCACAGAAAACTTCTCTTTCAGGGGTCTTCTCATAGCTACTGAGCGCCCACGCAGGGGCAACACCATTTAGATCAAATACCCATGCAAGGGTGCCATGACTGAGACTGGTAACCCACGCAGGGGCTGTAAACTTTTGGGATACAAAAAGCAAAATTATCAATCCCGCGCAGGGGCCAAGGAGAGAAAAGGAAGTTCTTCAACAGTATCCTTCGCGAGGGCGTAGTCAAGCACAGAATTACAAAATTATGAAGCCAAATAGAGACATTTGCAACATTCATTGTGCATTTGTAATAAGAGTAACAATTCACAAAAAAACCTGAGAGTTGTCTGAGGGCAGAAGCATGGTTGAGCCGGCTCCTATTCAACCGAATCCTCTTCCTCCGAATCTTCTTCATAAATCCAGTACTCGCCTTCCGGGGGAGGTCCCCAATCAATCTTGGCTTTGCCTGAGGCTGGCACTGGCTGAGATGAAGGTTGCACAGCATCCGGTTCAGGTTGTGCCTCGGCCTTTTCCTCAGCAAATCTGGAACATTCAGCATGATGGATTTGGGCGCTAGGTAGCCCTCCCACCTCCTCTTTCGGTTCCTCCAGGAATAGGACCGAAACATGAGCATTGATGTTGGAATGGCATTGGGCATAGCTAACAGTGAATACCGTTGTTCCAAACGCAGGTAGCGGGGCAGAGCTTGAGTCCGCAGTCCTGGTGTCCATGAATTGGGACGGCCGAATGGGGTGTGCGTCTGCCGATTGGTGGCACAGACAACGACAGCAGCTTGGAGGCGGATTAGCAACCAGAGGACGTGAAGAACCTTCTCTTCCAGTGCCACGACGGCTAATGAGCCTCTGTCTTGGCGCCATTCCTTCCTTGAAGACCGATGAGCGTGACAGAGCAGTGGAGAGGGATATGAAGGGTGTAAATCCGCCTTTTCCCTCCCTTGCTGCCCTGTATCCACCTCCAATTGCCAAGGAGAGCTCTTGAGCCAGCGCTTGGAGGCCTGACTTACTGAAACCCAAATCCACAAATCGAGCCTGAACTGATGCAAAACATTCCCAATTCTTGGCATATTTATGCTGCTCTGGTCTGCCTCATTTTTGGAATGCCATAACTCCCTTCTGAAACAGTTAATGGCGCTCAGAATCGACAATGAATTTCCATCCCTTCTCCCTTCAGCTCTCACGCTTGCCATCCAGGGCGGCGGAGAGCAGTTAATGCCTCGTCTCAACTTGAGGCCGCCCATACTAACTAGTTGGCGAGCTATCCGTACGCTGCGTGGCACCCGCATCCGGGTGCGGTTGGGGCATTCTTACCCTAAATGACATATCAAATTAATATTCTGTTGGAGTCTGGATATAACTTCTAACAACCAAGGTTTACACATTATTTAAATGGATTGACCTTGCCACAACTATATAAATCCCAACAAATTAATCATTCTTGGGGGCTTTGCTAACACCATCCGACATCTGCATCCGGGAACTGCGCTTAATGATTTTAAGTTCCATTCCATCTATCTAAGAATTCAAACTAGCTTGGAATATCTAAGATGTGGTAAGCTCCTTCCATGTTTACACAATCATAATGGGCTCATGGACTCTGTTATCCTTGAAAATTCTATTGCCAAAAATTGTTTAGTCTAGCTTAAGGACAGGGTGTTTTTGCAGCGCATGAATCCTCTTTTAACAGTTTCACAGCGCAACATGCTTCAAGTGATTTCGTAGCGCCCTACGAAATTGGGATTTTCTCGAGTTTTCAGCAGAAGGTTCATATACTAAATTTTGATGATAAGGTTCCTGCCCGAATGGTGCTTACTACTATTGACACTGCAGTGTTTAGAGTCACACCAGAGCCTTTTTGGTCCATCACAAACAGTTGTTCAGTTGCAACTCATTAAGATTAATCTTCAAGAGGAATCATGTTTAATAATTACTTCTTTTGTGGCTGAGGGCATTATGGTAAATCCTGGTGATGTTTCACCTAATACTTCGGTGAACGCTCTTTACTACGGTCTCAAGGAGATTGACCTTACAATTCCGGTAGATGTAGCAAAGCTAGATCAAGACATTTGCAAAATTGTTGATAACTGCTTCACAGGAGCAAGACTTCATGTTGAATGATTGATTTTTATACAGTCACCATATTTGTCATTTGAACTTCTCAATCTTGAAAAAGATCCAGCTTGTTTTTCTTTATGGAAGGGCCAGCCTATTGATTCCAGTCAAAGAAAATGTTTTTTGCGGGCAACACACTTGGGTTTATCTCTAGAGACGGGAAGCCTTGATGATTTAGCCCAGAGTAAAACCCAGGCTTGTGGAATTGTGTTGAATTGCATAGACCTGGCATAGAAAGAAGCATTATCACAGGATGATATTCGTTGTGAGACTCAAACAATGAGCTTAATAGATCATCCAAATGTAATCAAGGCATATTGTTCATTTGTTGTTGACCGGTGTCTTTGGGGTAGTAATGCCTTTTATGGCAGAAGGTTCATGCTTACACATAATGAAAATAGCTTATCCAGATGGTTTTGAAGAGTATGCCATTGCTATAATTCTAAAGGAAACACTTAAAGCTCTGGAGTATCTTCATCGGCAAGGACATATTCATCGTGATGTGAAGGCTGGGAACATCCTCGTTGACTCTGGTGGTGCAGTTCAACTGAGTGATTTTGGTGTGTCGGCTTGTATGTTTGACATGGGTGACAGGCAGCGATCAAGAAATACTTTTGTGGGAACTCCATGTTGGATGACACCAGAGCTTCTTAGTGGGAAAAGCGGCGTGGTAACTGATAAAATTGATGTTTATTCATTCGGAGTAGTCATGTGGGAACTCTCTACCGGGGATGAGCCTTATGCAGACATGCATTGTGGGTCAATTACAGGTGGCAATCAGAAGATAGCAAAGAGGCGCACGAGGCATATGCTGGAAGCATCAGAAAAGAAGTCGGTTTGGATAGTTTAGCATCTGGATCTGGTGATGCAACACGTTTCAAGTTTCATAAAAAGATTTTGGCATGAAGTGGCCAATAAATTGAACAAGAAGACGCGGGAATGACAACAACAGCTCCGGTAAAGAATTTAAAAGAAAGGATGAGCGTTCCAAGCGCAAACATAAAAATAAAAAGGCAGAGGACCGTGCACGAATATTACGTGCAATCAAGATTGCAGCTCGTCTTAACTTTCAATTTTCTAGAGATACAGCTCGTGCAATACAAGATTGTTCTCTTTCAATTCTACGGATCGAAAAGCAAAGGCTGATGATGGAAGTGAACTATACGATGGCATTTGGAGCAGCAGAGGCATCTCTGTGTTTGCTTTGGAGATTTGGACTCCTTGAAATTCTTCTTCCAATATAAGCAGCATATCTTGTTTCTCAAGGTTTTAGAAGACGTAACAACCGTTCAAATATGCTTTTGGTTTTGTTTGCAGAATTGGATAGTCTACTTGCTCCAAATCGACCGTGTAAGGGGATTGTTAAAGTACTGGCCTATCACAAATAGTCAGAAGGAGGTGCTTTTTCTTGTAGAATTGGAGCAAGTTTTGGAAATCACCCAGGCAGCTGAATTTCAGAGGTGTATGGTGCCCTTGTTTCGACAAATCGGGCGCTGCCTGAACAGTTCACACTTCCAGGTGGCTGAGCGCGCTTTGTTTCTGTGGAACAATGATCAAATTTTAAGTTTGATGGCACAACACCGATATGCAATATTGCCATTGATTTTCCCTTCTCTGGAGAAAAATATAAGAAACCACTGGAATCAACTTGTGCACAATTTGACTTGGAATGTGAGAAAGATGTTAATAGATATGGATCAAGATCTTTTCGAGGATTTCCAACGTAGGTTCCATGAAGAGGAAACAAAGGCAATACGCATACAAGAGCAGCGTGAAATGACATGGAAACGTTTGGAAGCAGCTGCTGCTTCAAAAGCTGTAAGTTTCTCTTGAGGAGGTCTTTTGGTCAAAAACTGCAAACTGAAATCAGAGTTTTGAGCTTTGGCTTCGAATTCCTTTTCCAAAAATAAATATTAAATTCTTTGCATATATCTGTTATATCATTCTTTTCCCTTGTGAGTTGGGCTGAAAGGAAGTTGGAAACAGAAATGGTTAAGGTATGGGTTCTTCATTATTGGTCAACCACATACTTGCTTTTAAGTATGAAGTTACTTTGGTTGGTCTACTGCCTTTCTACTCATGTTGTAAAGATTGTCAGGATTTTGCCTCTTTCCAACTGGCAGATGTGCGTTGACTTGTCTCCTTCCAAATGCAATGTACTGCTGAGAGTCTGCATGTCCCAAGAATGTTTCTGTGAATGTAGCTTGAAGAAAAATAGTATATTAGGTATTCAAAAAATTTGGATTGCCAGAACTTTTGGTAACTGACCATGGTTCTAGCTTCCTTTCCACCCAGAATTATGCAGCTTGGCGGATATGGCAGCAAATCCTTTTCATGCTCTGTTCTATTTAACTTTTATGCTGACAGCCTGCGCTCTATTCTCAAAGACATGGATTGAGATATCTGGCTCAAAGGATTCTGGAGGAAGGTAAGTTGGGACAGTTTCAATTAACAATAAGGCGAATGGGTCATCTTGCTAAGATGCTTTTGGAATCAAACCAGCTTCAAGAAGTAGAGAATTTGCAACTGAATCTTGTAGAGAAATTGCGAGATCTACGTCCCAGGCACTGCGTCCATCCTTAAGTTGAAATTAAAAGGGATAAAGGATAAAATGAGATTCGGATTTTCTCAGATTCTGGTCGGGACAAAAGGCAAACTGTTTTAAATAAAACAGCAGTTTCGTAGCGCGCTACGAAATTGCTGTAGGTATTGATTTTAAACGCAGAGCAGCTATTTTGATATTATGAGCGGGAATTTCAAAGAGAAACACCTGTCCAGTTCACAAAGCATCCAGATTATTAGCCATATGGTGTTATGCGTGGTCATCAAAGGTATTAAACAACTTAAAGCATGTTCTTTTGGAAATAAAGATTGATGGAAGGCAGGGACCATGAAAACAGGGCACACATCTTCATCAAATAATGAGTCATCTGCACAGTTAGAATCCAAGGCAGCTCGTTCAGTGAATGTCTCTCCAATGTATTTCAGCCACTACAGAAATAGTACAGGTGTCAAAGCTCAAGAAGGAATCATGCATACGAGGAGATAGAATTAGAGTTTCATTAGGAATAGGACTCTATGTATTTACAGCACAATACCTTTGTATTTAATAAGTTAGTTTAAATATAGATAAGGCAATTAATGATAGATTTTCGAGCTCCCCTCATGCTGGAGGAGGAGACTCAAGGTAGTTTAATTTTGTTTTCCTATATATAGGAGAAACTCTGATGTAAAAAGGGTTGGAGATTTTTATAAAAACAGAGTTTTCATATTGGCTTATGTAAAGGACTTTAACAGTAATAGAAAGAATACTTTTTCTTCCCAAGATTCATACTTTGTTAAAATGCTCAAGATGTTTGTGGTTTTGTCTTACCAAATGTAAGTTTTACAACTTTATAAGTATGCAATCACTCTGAATTCACCTAGTGCTCAGACTTCCTGTGTATACTTATAAGTTGAGGTTCTTGTCCTTTATGTTTTACAGCTCTTTAGGTACACAATCACTCTGAATTCACGTAGTTCTCAGACTTCCTGTGTGTACTTATGAGTTGATGGTTATTTGATGAATGTCTTGAATGTTTAAACATTACATGCCTTGGCTTTTATGAATGAACAGTTAATAGTTTACTAAAAGATGTTTGACTCCATGAGCCCAATGGAAGAAATGTTATGCTGTCTGTCCAACCAGCAAGTTTAATGAATTTTCATTTCAAGAGTTAGCCCTCTTTGTGTCTAAAGATAAATCAGTAGTTTGTTTTGAGAGAGCCCTCTCAGGTTAGGGAGGCTAAGCCCTAGCTAAAAGCCTGGTCTGAAACAGTTACATAAGGTCTTACTGATTAGCAGCCATCAGTACTGGTTTTGTGATAACAGACTCCTAGGCATCTCAGGTGGCAATTTGAACTTATGGAGCCTTGCAACTAAATGATCACACCTTGTTCCATCCAATCCCATAGAAAGTTCTATCTTGACAATGGTTTCATCACTAGGCATCACCTAGGTGTTTGGTCACTTAATGGTTCCAATCGACACAAGGCATAGTGGCTCTATTTAAGACGATTATCATAGGAATTGTTGTAGTGTCCTGCATCGTTGGTGCGACAAATATTGTGAAGTATACAGGTGTTAATGGTCAGTCAAGGGAGGAGTTAATGACACGAATTTTGAGGGCCTCTTCACATGAGGCCTTCCATTGTGATGGCTCTTATGAAATTCATTATCCACAAGTGGTTATTGGTATGCATCTTGTTCATAGGTCAATGGTTTATATAATTAAATGTGAGGATTGTTGAGTGTTAGGTCTCGGGTCTCCTTTTTGTTGCAGTGTTGATAGGAATGGATTGTCAATAGGCTCTAGGCTAATAGGAGGAGGAATGGGATTCTGTTCTATAGGTGTCCAATATAGAAGACAATTTTAATGTGTTCCAAATCCATTCTGCCCATACGATAATGAAATTGTCCTTCATTATGGAAATTTTAACCAAACATAGGGAATTGAATTAACAGATGGATGAAGAAATTGGTAGCCTTTCAAGTCATATGGAGAATTTATAAGAAGATGCTCTATAAGAAGCTGCTTCTAGTCATCCTGAGGACCCTCCAATTTTGTAGTTTAATAAGCTTGCAATTTTTATTTTATTTTTTTTGTGCATGTGTACACTTGTGGAATCCCATGTTATTTTGTAATCTAGTTCACACATAGCCTAGAATGTATGTACATAGTACATTGAGAAGCGAGTTGGGAAGTTTTTTATGTCAAACATATGCATATGCATGTAGCTTTGTTGTGCGATTCATAGATTTTGTTAATACAAATGTACTAGTTCATATATCCATATAGATATATATAATTTTGTTATATAAAAGATAATCCTACCATTTTTATGAGTTAATTTTTATGTTATAAATTAGCACATTCAAATTTACAAATATGGTTGATATACGTAGATTGGCAGAAAATGCCACCGATCATGTATATCACTCACATTAATAAATGTGGTTGTACTAGTCGACCTCCGATGCATATGAAGTTGATTCGTTGATCATAATTGAAGAGGTTTGATGAGTTTGATCATAATGTTAATGTTAATATTAACATTAAATTAATATGTTAACAATGAGATTAATATGAATATTAACATGTTAATGTTAATAATAACATTAATACACTAAGATATTTTTTTCTAAGGAAAACAACTATAATTTTATTTCAAAAAAGAAACAAAATTACATTTTGTAGATGCTGATAAGAATTCAGTATAAGTAGCCTTTATGACTTTGAAGTGGACAAAAATAACTGAAACTATAAATAAAAATACAAGGGGGAATATTAAGTGTTGTAAAAATCACTTATCTTCCCTTTCTTTTTGTAGGCTTGCTACTATTTCCTGGAGGACCAATTGCCACCATAACCATTTCACTCATGGTTATTTCTGGTGGTTGTTATTTATCTAAATTGGAGCTTCCTAAGACATGAAATTTCTTTTTGCCTGTTGTTACCCTGGAGATAGTTCCTAGCTACAAGGAAACTAGTGCCCAAGACATCTACAAGATTTAATAATTTTTTTCAATAAATGGTCGGACAAAGCAAGACCATGAGAGATGCAATGAATAATCCAATTTGAAACCCTAACATTAAAAACTGGAATGGACAAGGACAATGAGGGTTGCATAGCTTTAATTAAAGAAGTGGCTAGAATAAAGGTGAAGAGGGACAAGGTTTTACCGCGGGGGCTTCACTAAAAAAACAATACCATATCACGTGCGTCCATATCGGGGCATAACAAATGAGGAAAAAATGAAATAATATATTGAGCATATGACAGGGGGGTAAAGGTTTTTATATGTTGTATAGTGATATGTGTATTATAAGGTATGGTTTATACAATACATTGGGCATGCAGAGGAAAAAACAAGTGGGTTGGAGAAATAGAGGTTGAAGAGTATTGTGGGAGTATCAAAAGTGGGAGGGAGAAAGAAAAAACTATGGTAATATTAGGTCCATGATAATTCATGGTAATGTTAAATTCTTGAAGTAAAAGTGACATTGTCCTTTACCTTTCATTTTTATTCCTTTACTTAAATTTTTAACATTACCATGAAATGACTCAGGATGTTTGAGAGTGGTTCCAACCTCATAAGATTTCATATGGAGAAAGTAGAATTTTAGATCTCACTCAAAATCCAACAGATTTATTAGTTTTTTTTTTTTTTGTTTGTTTAAGGATTGAGGAGATTGCAATGTACTAGAGTATGGAACTCATATTAAATCAATAGAACCAATCCCTCTATGTACCTTGATGTTAGTGACATTCGTTGTCAAACTCCTCTATCATGACCCTACTAAAAATGTACCCGTCACTCAAACAAAATCTTGACTTGAAGTGCTACGTTTTTTCTATCATATGTTAATGCTTAGAGCGTGATATTAATGACAAAGATCCCAAGATAGGCAATGATTTTGATGATATCTAGGTATTTGTTGTAGCATGATTTTTTTAGATGCTAGAGGCCATACAAAGCTTATTTGTTGATGTATTTTTGGTTTAGAGATGGATTTCACTCGATGTTATTTTGGTTTTGTGCACCCTTACATGCTATATAAACGAGAATTTGTAATTTGTGGACTTGTGGTTGATGAATATTATAACTACTAGATGAATGATGTTATATGGTTCCATGTTTTTATGTTTTTTTATTATCATAATTTCATCATTCTACATGATTTTGTTGACATATATGCATCAAAATTTATAAAATTATATATTATATAAAATTCACTCCCAACATTGCTCCCAAAATGGGAGCCTTTGAAAATGTCACTCCTCACTCCTACTTCCACTTCCACTTCCCGCTTCTACTCTCGCTTCCCGCTTTCCCTCCCACTCCCAAGCAACCTTGCTCCAGAACATACATGCATCACATTGCTAATACCTCTATGATCTATATCTAATGTTTGTGTTAAGATTTTTTACGTATTGCTCAGCTAGTGATCCTCCCAATGATCGGGCAGTAGAAAAGACAACATATATGACACCTTCGCCCTTTCCTTACATTAGTGATGAACATGTTGAATGAAAGTGAAGGAGACATTGATATTGACTAATGCTTGGTAGAGGACACATGCATGCTGCAGGAGATAGTGAAATGGACTATTGTTTGGAAGATGGTGCATGCCTGCTAAGGGCATGCATGCCACACCTTAAGTTAATTCCAATTTAGATGTTGTTTCGAATTTAGCAATTTCAGTTTTGGATAAAGTTTTTCTATTATTAGAGCTTTTCTTTTGTTGTTTTTAGCATGCATGATCTATTCTTAATAAGAGGGTGAAAATCATTAGTCAATTAGAATACTTATGCATGAGAAATTCCCATATTAGGTAGAGGAAATAGATCTCAAGGAAGGGATTCATGCATGCATGTTCCAATTCATATTTTAATGGAGACACACTTACTTGGCACTCTTACCATGAAACTATGGTGCACTAGGTGATCAGATTAGGGCTATGATTTGAAAAAGTCAAATCAAATAGGATTTTTCATGTGTCGATATTCATTTTACTTTCTCTCCTCTTCCTATTATATATGCGAGATGAAAGGTGTTCCATTGTGTTGTTTATTGAGGTTTTTTTAAAACTATTGTAGTGTATCTTTTTCAATATTGAATAGAAGATAGATGTAATTAAGAGTTCAAATCTATATATTTTCAACTCAAAATTTCCACAATATGAATTTGTAAATCAACTAACTTATATCCGCCTCTTTTTTATTGAAACTTTCAAGTTTTAGGCTACCTAGTATTTAGGTTATTCTTTCTAGGTGTAGAATCTGCTTACCACTGTTAATAAAAATAAAGAGATAAATAAAAAGGGGTATCAATTTTTTTAAAGAAAAAATGGATACCTACAATATCTAGGGAAAGTAGGGGATTTTTAAATTGGGAAGGTATATTGGGTTTGTATTGGTAGGGGGTTAAATAAAGTGGTTTTTAGATGTATTTTCCAATATGAAATCAAATTAAGGGTATTGTTTAGTATGCCATGAACGCATGTGCCATGTTAGAGGTTCATTTAATGAAAACCCTATGGGTTTTACAACTCAGGCATTTAATAATCTAAGTTCAAACTCTGTAGAAAGAATGGTGAAGAGACTGAGGAATTGTACATGAATTCCTAGAAGTGAAGAACCTATCAAGGGTTTTAAATTTAAACAAAAAACATTATCTCCCCTGGTTTCCCTATGATATCCCTTAATTCAATTTTCTTTCCTTCCTAAGAAAATTTCAAGACAAGTTCTTGAAAAGTAAAATCTATCATCCCCAAAGATTGTAACCATTGGAATCCTAATATAACATCAACACCACCCATTAGAATGGAAACCATTGAAGTATTTAATACATATTCCCCCATGGTTAGATTGATATTATGTCACTTCCATGAGCAATTTATAGTTCCTCCACTTGCAACCATCACTTGACACTCTGGTGTTGGATATAGAAAACAATTCAATTCCTTGGCTATCTTACAATGAATAAAATTATGGGTACTACTAGAATTGACCAACAACATTACCTTTTCTTTTCCTTGATATATTCTTCTATCTTGAGAGTTTGAGGAGTGGTAATTCTCGCCAATGCATTATGCAATATGGATAGATTCATTTCTTCTTTATTTGGGGTTGGTTCCTAGTGTATATCCTCTTCTTTTGATGTTTCTTGTTCCTTCTTTTCCTCCTCTTCACAATCTATGTAAAATAATTTCTTCTCAACACACTTATGAGGCTTAGCATATTTTCTATCACAATTGTAGCAAAGCCCTTTTTCTCTTTCTTCCTCCAATGGTTGTGGTGTCAACCTTGTAGGTTGTGGGAGGCTAGGAGCAACAACACTTCCATCTTTATAGTTGTGAGTGGTAGACTTCCTTGTTGCCATAATTTTGCTTTCAAATTTTCTTTCCACCTTGAATGCCTTCTCCAATGAATCAGGCTCCTAAAGGAAAAATTCATGTTGGATGTTATCCTTTAAAGTACCTATGAAGACATCAATCCTATGTTCCTATGGAATACCATTTATCTTGATATTCAATCTTTGGAAGTTCTCAATGTGCTCCACCATTGAATCATTTTGTTTGAGATTAATCAGTTGGATAAAGATGATATTTCTATTTGTATCGTCATAATGTGCTACCAATTCTTCCACAAAAAATTTCCAAGTGAGAATGGACTGAAAAGAAAAAATCTATCGATACCACACAAACTGATTTTTTTTCTAAATATATAGATGCATTGCGTACCTTTTGTGTGTGCAACACATCATGTAGATCAAAGAATTGCTCCATTTGGAGTATCCATGTTATCAGATCCTTGCCATCAAATTTCATCATGTCGACCTTTGGAATGTGGTGGGCCTTAAACCCAACATTGGAGGTTCTAAATTCATAATTCATATTCCTTTTGTCCTCGTCATGATTTTTATGGATTACCTTGTCACCACTGGGAAACCTTTCTTGCAACAACTTTGTCAACCCTTCCAATTTGACATTCATCACGTTCATGTCTAGTTTAAAAACTCCCATATCTACTTTTAAACCATCCTTCAATCCGTCCATGTTTCCTTTTATTTTTGCTTCTAAACCTTCCATCTTAGCTTCTAGTTTGTTTTTGGTTACTCTTTGCGAGAGCAAAATTTCTTGCACTTGGTCTCTTAATTTTGATATACCATATTGCATTTCTTCCTCTTCTTCATGCATCATAGTAGAGATTTTTGGTTTCTTACTAGGTATTTCCATTTTTTTGTTTCGAGGAATTTTGGAATCAAACAATGATATCTATGCTTCACTATTCCCTTTGAATCACTTCACATTGACTTTTCAAAAAACAATTATGTAAAATTTAAAAAATACACACATTTTTCTCACTCGACATTAAAATTGTTGTATCTCTGTAATGTCAGATCTTCAAGGTCTGAAATTTCATCTTATGGTATCCCTCTGAGTCTTCTTTCCAATGTAACAAGTCATACCAAGATTGGATTCTTCAAGGCAAAGTTATGCCCAATCTCCCACGATGACCTGATTATAGATTGGTTTAGTTCAACTAACTTGTACATAATGCCACATGTCACTGTTTCAACCTTAGACAATGAAAATGACACACAAAAAACTACAATTTGTGCAATTTTAGTCAATTTTTATGAAACTCAAATCCGTTTCTCAGAGATAAAGTTATGAAGATTTTCCCTAGGTCGCCTGTTTGAGATTTAATTATGGAGCCTACAAAATACTAACATCTTTGGACCATATCTCAGAAAATATAGTGAACCAAGATCTGAAATTTTTTCATGAAGTTCACCAATATTTTGGATTTACTTGGTATAAATTTAAGCTTCTGAAGCCTCACATAAAAAAGTTATAGTGAAAATTCAAAGATGACTTGTTTGAAGCAGTGGAACCCTAGAATCCAAAGCTCTAATACCAAATGTAATGCAACTAGATCATAAAATAGAAGAAAGGATAGATCAATGACTTGAGAATTAGCCTCTTCGAGGGGGGAACCTACTTTACATCACATAAATGAACAATTCTTGGATGATACAAATGACAAGATCTCATTTCTATATATAGGAGTCTAAGGGGTCACAATGTAATCAGAGCCTACATAAAGATAATAATGTAAGGGAACAACAATAAAAATAATGGGATTCTATGGGGCACACCAATAACAATATGGGGGCTACATTAACAATACCATAAGGGGGTTACACTAACAATAATAATAAGGGGGCTACATTAGTATTATAAGGACCTAACATGATGAGTTGGAGTGCATCTATTTCAAGAAGGATGAAGAGGAGGTTGTGATATATTTCTGAGGGCTTGGACAAGTGGAAAACAAGACCCATGTATTCTATCTATTGGTTGAGTAGGAGGTCAATATTCTACTTAATTAAGGAAGAGGTTTGAAGACCTAAATCATCGCCAAAAGGTCTCATGTCAGTGTAAAAGAAAGGACCAAAATGCTTTTCATCCTGGACAATAATTTTAAGTAGGTTGTAACCTGTTCTGTTTAGGGCCATAGGCCTCAAAATCCTATGAATAGAGATCCCAAGGTGCCTCAAGATTTTGGAGAGGATAGTGAAGCGTGAAAGGAGGCTGCTGCTAGAAAGGGTATTTTTTTGAGCATGTATTAGTCTTGGCTAAGGATGGTTTAGCCATAAGAGCTCTAAGATTGAATTCTGGAACTCAAATTGTACTTATGCTCAATTGAATGATTTCTCCTAGAAAATATTGCGTGATTTTTTCCCGAGTTTTGATTTCAAACGAGAACTATTACCTCAAAACGAGTACTATAGCCCAAAAACACCAAAAAAACATGAAAAAAACAACGCAAAAACGAAAATTATATATGCCAGAACGATGTTTTTTAGGGTAATTTTCAACATTTTTTTTAAAATGGAAGTAAAAACCAATTTGTTTTGCAAAATGGATGAAAAAACACCCTCAAAAAATTAAGTGTTGATGCTGGAACAAAAAATAAATAAGCCGGGTTACAATTTTGACACTTTTTAGCAATGGAATTAAAGATAAAATATCAGACTTTGAAAAACCGTAAAATTCCAACAATTCTTGGACATGATGTTAACGATAGAATATCATGTCTCAAATCCTGATAATTCCAATAATTTCCATCCATGTTGTTAAAGATAAAATATCTTGACTCTAAAAAACCCTGAAATTGTAATTGTTCTCAACAATAACATTAAAGATAAAATATCATAACTCAGAAAAACCTTAAGGTTTTGACAAATTTTCAACCATTGAATTAAAAACCTTAAGTTTTTAACATATTTCAACCATGAAATTATGGATAAATTGTATGACTAATTTTTTTTTTAAATGAACAAGTAAATGAAAGATTCATTATTCTAAGAGTAATTTTTATTTTAAAGGCTAAAACTACTTTTCAAATCTCAGCCCAAGACAACTTATCCTATTGCAACACAAACTTAAAAATCGACCATCAAAACGAAGTGTCCCTTTTAATGAGGCATTAAAATTTCAACTGTTTTAAAACTATCTTATACCAAATGATAACAATAAATAATATCATGGCAATATCACTGTATAATTTAAAAAATCAACATTAATTTCTAATATTTCTTTACTTTTAATCAAAATATCAACTTTGGTAGATTAAATATAACATACATTAATTTTGTAATTCATTATTGCATTCACTGGGGATTCACTCAATGAACCTTTGACATATTATTGGGAAAAATACTGACAGTGTGGGAGAGGGGAGGCGAATCAATATTTTCAACCCATTAACCTTTTCAATTTCATATCTTGATTTCTGTACGTGACTTTTTTGAAGGTAACCCGCATGTGTATGTGACTGTTATTCATACAACTAGCGTATATCCAACAAAACATATTTTTTGGTTAATTCATCTTCTGTTTATCTTAAGCTAGTGTATCAATACTTCATTCGACATTATATAAATAGTAACCATGTGCAATAAGAACAAAATAAGCCATCACACATAAAAAACACACATGAACACCAGGATTTATGGTGGAAACGCAATGTGTGAAAAAACCACCGCTGCTGTTGTCTCTGTCTTCTTTTTAATATAAAGAAATACTTCTTATAATCTTGTACCGGCGCAGACTCATACCAGCACGCAGGCACCCATCTGCAGAAGGCTACAAACTTCACGTTCTCTGGCACACACCGGAAGGGAGCACCAACCCCCTGATCTCGTTTATCGACACCCACCAGAAGGGAGCTCCAATCCCTTGATCTGATTTTCCAGCTACCACTGGAAGGAAGCTTCAACTCCCTCATTGAAGGCTCCAACCTTCAACGCGTTCGGGGACCACGTTTCATAAGTTTGCATACTAGATCCACCTACTACAACATATCACAACTTGTAGGCCACGTTTCACCAAATTTTCGGACTAGACCCACTACCAACATTTAAGCCCAAAACAAATTATCAATTGAAACTGTTCTCTGCAACAAATCACTCAATCATCATATGAAACAACCATTCTCTGACCCAACAGAATCAACCCAATCACTGGATCAAACGAATCAACCAAAACTCAACCAATCAACTAAAACCCAAATTAATCAACTTAAACCAGAACAGTAAGATCATTGTAACCAGAATACCAATCAACATATTGCACATCACAGAAATCAAATTCTATTACTGCA
Source organism: Pinus taeda (assembly GCA_000404065.3). Taxonomy (NCBI): domain Eukaryota; kingdom Viridiplantae; phylum Streptophyta; class Pinopsida; order Pinales; family Pinaceae; genus Pinus; species Pinus taeda. The sequence continues at coordinate 257,911 of APFE031685263.1, read as the reverse complement.
TACCTTGATCAACCATATGTCAAAATATGTATGCTACTTTACAGTAGCAAACCCGCGCGTGTACACGCTTTCCATGAAGCATACTCGCGTACAAATCTCAAATCAATGATTTCTAAACCACTGCCATTTTGAAATAAATAATGAATCATACTCAGATCTACTGCATCATTATGAAACAACCACAAAACCTTTCTTGAATTTCAATCACAAACAACAAGTATCTTCAACATACTTCAATCAGTTATTTCATAATCAAAACATCATTGTTTAAGCCCAAATCATCAAGAAGACTTCACTGACAGACAACAGAAAACACAACAAGACCACTTAAATTGATCAGGTATCTTTCTCATCAAAAACCTAATTTATGTCCGTGCTTTCATAAAAGAAAACCAACATGTATATGCGCTTTTCAGGAAACAAAGTTGCGTATACATGACTTACCAGTATCACACCTATGTGTGTATGCACCTTGCAGGTTATAAAACCTGTGTATAGATCTGCAATTTCAGAGTCAAACCTTCGCTGCAACATAAAACTTCAGACATACCTAGATATTGACATACATAGAAAAATCATGCGTTAAGACACTATCAACACAAATCAATTCACCTCATAATCAAGATTGTCATCTCAGATCTATTGGATCTGATCCATCATCAAATTCACGGGTGCATACTTTGTTTTAGATCAAGCAAAACATCAATAGCCCATTACATACATATTTGCTTCAGATCTAACTATTCATAAGATTTTCATCACTTGCACACCTTTACCACTTTGAAATTCATCTTCTTATATAGCTTAGCCCTTATCCAATACCGCAGTTCAAAACCATACTAATGCCGATGGTATTCTTAGATGTGATAAAATATCTGTTGCTGGGCTCAATACCACAGGGAAATACCATGGTAAGGTCCCTTGGTATTTAGAATACCATGGTGTGGAAATTGTACGTGCCTTTGCTTCTTCATACTCACGTTTGTACGCGAATTTGCTTAATAGAACCCGCGTTTACTTCTTGAAATTTCAACTTTGTCATTCCTCTGCCTCTGAACTACTATGCCTTTGATCAAATTCTCTGTCACATGTAGACACATCATGTTTACATCTTCATTAAGTAGGTTTCCATAAAAGGACAATTCATTAAACCAGTTTCCATCAAGGATAACACATAATTCATAATGCCAACAATCTCGCGCTTTGGACTTGATGACAACCACTTTGGTGTTTGGTCACCACATCCTATAAAACACATCAAACCAAGCACCAATATTTTCAAACACCAAGTTACTCTCCCCCTTTGAATTCAAGGGAAAATAGCTGACCAATGCTAAATTAAGGCTTCCGCAAATATGAACTGCTGAGTATGAAACATGCTCCCCCTAAGCACATACTGAAATTTCTAAAGGATGTACAATGAAGTACATGACTCTATGACTCATATGACTTGTCCAATCACCAATGGCTCAAACTTACATCAATCACCCAATTGTAGTTGGTTTACATATTTGATATTAATATTATAACAAATTCCCAAGCATAGTGGGGTTACAAATTACATCACATGTCCAAAAGGACTTGGCCACAATAGTCCATACATGACTAAATTTTACAATGAGTACATCATAGGTATTTACATGACCTTTACATCAAATGACATGTATGACATTCATAACCAAGATAAAAAACCTCAATGAGACCATGATAGTCATCAACAACGATATGCCATATATGATCTGCACCATAAGCATGTATCACCAGTACCAAGAACAACAACCTGTACATGTCCATCATCAATTCACAAGATAAGACAATGTAGCTTCAATATCATCAACCTATTGATACGCATCATTATGTATCAAGCAAACATAATGCCAACAATGCATTATTATAGCAAATGCTCCCCTTGAACCTGTGCCAACTGTTCACAGTTAGATCTAATCATATCATCTCATATATCAATAAGAATCATCAAAGTGTCTTTATCAGTTAGTCATCCACCAAAGTATCAACAAATTATAAATGAAAAAATCACTTCTAAATAGCATCAACAGACTATAATCATTAACCATGAGAACAGAAAAGCCAAACATTAATTGGCTGAAGCATATCAGACCCTTCTCCTCAGTATGTCCTACTGTTTCTTCATCAAACCAAGATATACATGACTGTTTAGTTGAGAACTTGCGTATACATGTGACTTTTATTTATAGGATTCACTTATAGAAAGAAATATTCAAACTTCACTCCTTTAGCTCCCCCCGAGACTATTCTGTTTGTACCTGTTTACTGTAACTAGAGGCACTGTCAGTAGTATAAGCAACATGAAAATAAAAAAAACCATGGGAATCATCATCAAGACAAAACATGTATTACTCCCCCGGAGATTACACATCATTGATTTTGAGGACCTGATAATCATCTTTGATCAAGTACCCCTCACCACTTATGCAGTCACTGTTAGAAATATCCATTTAAGAATAAGGGACTGCAATAGGAACCATCTTCTTTTACTCTGTGTCTGAATATTTCTCATATTTATGAGAATTCTATTCTTCAAATACATATAGTTTTTCTGGATTTCTATATCCTATTGCTATGACTTTTCCATTTAATTCATTCATAAACGTGCACTTGGTTGATGTAAACACAATTATATTTCCCTTATCTTCCATTTGACCTACACTTAGAATATTCTGCTTTAACCCTTAAACTAATAAAGCATCAATTGCTCCTCTAGTTTTATTAATTATGGCTTTACCTTGTCCTAGAAATTTTGTTGAAACATTAGTTCCAAGAATAACATTAACATGTTGGGTCTTCCTAATAGATTCCATTTTACTCTGATCTCCAATCATGTGATGAGAACATCCACTATCTATGTACCACTCATCTTCATCTTTAAATGAGTAGAGAGCAATACCACACCTTATCTGTTATTCTTCTTCCTGCTTATTATGAGAAATGTTGGTGGATCCATCTTTTTCAGGTCTTCTGACATTAATGTTCTTATCTTGTTGTTTACTATGTTGTCCGCGGCAATCCATAGGCTTGTTCCTTCATTCTTTTTCTTCATGCCCAAACTTGTTACAAGCATAACATCTTATATGTTTCATATTCCTTCCATTTCAATCATAGGCTTTGTGATTAAACATATTGCAAGAAAAACAATATCCCTTAAAGTACCTGGAAGCTGATGATCTTTCTGTGAGACTGTTATTAGCTTGAAACATTCTACTTCTGTAATTGCCTGCAACATGTCCATAATTACGAAATATAGAACATTCAACATTATTGATCAGAGGAGAAAATCGATTGACACCTCTATAGTTAGGAGTAAATGATTTCCTTTGAATATTTTCTTTCTTTGGTTTCTGATGAGGTTGACTTCTTATCTCTTTGTTGATAATTTTAGATTTTGCATTAGAATTCCTTGCCTCAGCTTGTGAACTAGATTATCCTTCAACAATTTCATGAAAACCAAGACCAAATTTGATGGCAGGAGATCTTTGACTACTAAGAATATTATCCAAAATATTACTACTATCTTGAAATCACAAATGTTTATAGTTTTCTTCTAATTTACCTTTTAGGATATTTACCTCAACCTGATATTGCTTTTCCTTTTCTAGATACTACTTCTTCATAATTTCTTCAACCTTTCTTCCTTCCTCCATTTGCTATTTTAATTTGAGAGTCTCTTCTTTCAACCCATTTTATTGTTCTTCAAATTCTTGAAGTAGTTCTCCATTCCACTTATCCGATTTCTCAAGATCTGCTCTAAGGGAGACAATCCCAACTTCAAGACCTTCACAATATTGGTTAGATACCATACCGACATGATCCTTTCTATCATAAGCTGCAACTTATCATTAATATTAACAATATTTTTCAAAGAAAGATCATGTTTTGTTCTAAGATAAAATATTTCTTCTAACCTGTCTTCTTTTGAATCAACTACTCCATCTGTCATTTTGGTCACATTGTTAGATATAGGATTACTTGAGAAATATTCCTTTTGGACTTCTTCATGTATTTCTTGTAGCTTATCCCACACTTTATTTGTAGTAGTATAATGCATAACCTTATTCAATATTGATTCAGATATGCTACAAAATATGTTACTCAAAGCCTTACTGTTCTTTTGTACTTCCTTGTCTGATGGAGGAAACTTGGTGTAACCATTGCACAATAGATGTCAGACATCGAGATTCAGATTATACTTTATCTTTTCTTTCCATTGTTGATAATTATCTTTGCTTAGCATAGGCACATCAACATTGTCCATTGATTCTAACTTGCCTTGATCTGCTGCTTCAAGAGACATCATTTTTGAATATGTTTTCTCTTTAGAGTGCTTACTTTCACTTTTACCCATAAGTGCAAGCACAATGGATCCACTATCATTGTTGCATAGACAATAAAATGGATCACATTTTGAACAAAAATCCTTACTTGATGATGCTTTGTCTTCATTTTTCATCAATAGAATGCAGGTTGCTCCCAAACTTGAATATTTGTCGACATCTGTAACTGTCACTGCATCTGATATATTCTTATCAAAGTTTTCAATAAAAGTACCCTTTTCTTCTAGGCCATTAAACTCATTATTAATTTTATCTTCAAATTCCATAAGTAAATGACAATCTTGATTAGACTCACCTTCTTCAACATTTGAAAGACCATCACTGTCTTCCCGTGTATGCAAACTTCTTTTGTTTTCAAACCTCTTCCTATTTATTTTTGCAGCTTCTTTTCCTTTCTCCTAATCTTATTTATAGGGACACTTAGCAGCATAATGACCAACTCTACCACAAGAAAAACATTTGAAAGGAATCTTACCTCTGAATCTTCCAGTACCCACATGGAGTTTCTTTACAAAGTTTACATCTTCTTCTTCTGATACATAACCTGATTCTTCATTTTATTTTCCTTTTGCAGTAGATTTGAAGGTTGCTTCTCTCATGTTTGAAGGAGCACCTTTCCTCATCTCAAATGTTGTCAATATTCCATGGAGTTGATTAAGTGTGAGACTTTTCAAATCCTGCATTTCTTCAATAGCAGATACTTTGGAGTCGAACTTGGGAGTCAGAGATCTCAAAATATTTTCAACAATAGTAGCATCTTTTATTTCTTCACCAAGATTTATCATGGAATTAACAATTTCATCTACTATAAGAAAAAATGCTACAATGCTTTCATCATCATGCATTTTCAATGTTTCATACTGTATTATGAATGTTTGAAGTTTAGCACATTTTACCTGGGTGTCACCCTCAAAGCTATGGATAATCTTATCCCACATTCCCTTTGCTGTGTTTAGTTGCATTACCTTCACAAACTCAGACTTGACCAGACTTCCCAAGATGACATTTACAACTTTTGCATTGGTTTTATACTATTTCTTTCCTGCAGTATGTGAAGGAATATAGGCTGGATATTGATATCCACTTTCAACGATTTCTCTTACATCAACTCCTAGTTCCTGCAAGTATGCTCTCATCTTAACTTTCCAAAATACAAAGTTAGTTCCATTAAATATAGGAGGTCTGATAGAAAATATAGAAAATACTCCTTTGTGACTACTCATCTTTATGAATCTCCTTCAAGCGATCAAGCTTCTATGAAAGCACCTGCTCTGATACCAATTGTTGGAAAAAATACTGGGGGGGGGGGGGGTGAATCAGTATTTTCAAACCATTAACGTTTTCAATTTCATATCATGATTTCTATACATGACTTCAATGAAGGTAACTTGCGTGTGTATGCGACTGTTATTCATACAACTAGCGTATATCCAGTAAAACATATATTTGAGTTAATTCATCTTCTGTTTATATTAAGCCAGTTCATCAGTACTTCATTCAAAATTATATAAATAGTAACCATGTGTAGTAAGAAAAAATAAACCATCACACATAATCAACACACATGAACACCGAGATTTAAGGTGAAAACCTAATGTGGGAAAAAACCACCGCTTCTATTGTCTCTGTCTTCTTTTTAATATAAAGAAAAAATTCTTACAATATTGTACTATCGTAGATTCATACTAGCACACAAGAAACCACCTGCAGAAGGCTACAACCTTCACTCATTCTCTAGCACCCACTGGAAGGGAATACCAATCCCCTGATCTCGTTTACCAACACCCATTAGAAGGGAGCTCCAACCCCCTGATCTGATTTTCTAGCTACCACTGGAAGGAATCTTCAACTCCCTCATTAAAGGCTCTAATCTTCAACAGTTTTGGGGACCACATTTCATAAATTTTCATACTAGATCCACCCACTACAACACATAACAACTTGTAAGCCACGTTTCATCAAATTTTCAGACTGGAACCAATACCAATAATTAAGCCCAAAACCAATTATCAAAAACTGAAACTGATCTCTACAAAAAATCACTCAATTATCATCTGAAACAACCAATAGCTGACCCAACTGAATCAACCCAATCACTGAATCAACCAAATCAACCGAAACTCAACCAATAAACTGAAACCCAAATCAATCAACTTAAACAATCAAAACAATTAGATCACTATAACCAGAATAGTAATCAACATACTGCACATCACAAAAACCATATTCTTTTACTGCAAACCCTGATCAACCATATTTAAAAATGTGTATGCTACTTTATAGTAGAAAAACCATGTGTGTATGCACTTTCCATTAAGCATACTCACGTACAGATATCAAATCACTGATTTATGAACCACTGTCATTATGAAATAAATATTGAATCATACTCAGATCTACTTCATCTTTCTGAAAAAACCACAAAACCTTTACTAAACATCAATCACAAACAAAAATTATCTTCAACATACTTCAATCAATTATTTCATAACCTAAACATCACTGTTTAAGCCCAAATCATCAAGAAGACTTCATTGACAGACAATAGAAAACACAACAAGACTGATTAAACTGATAAAAAATCCTTCTCATCAAAACCCTACTTTTTGTATGCGCTTTCCTCAAAGAAAACCCATGTGTATACTCACTTTTCAGGAAACAAACTCGCATATACGTAACTTACCAGTATCACACTCGCATGTGTACGCACCTTGCAAGCTATAAAATCCGTGTACAGATCTGCAATTTCAGAATCAAACCTTCATTGCAACATAGAACTTCATACATACCAAGATCTCAACATACACAGGAAAATTATGCATCAAGACACTATCAACACATATCAAATCACCTCATAATCAATATTTTCATCTTAGATTTATTGGATATGATCCATCATCAAATTCTCGGGTGCATACTCAGTTTTAGATCAAGCAAAACATCAATAGCCCATTACATGCATATTTTCTTCAGACCTAACTATTCATAAGATTTTCATCACTTGCACACCTTTACCCCTTTGATATTCTTCTCCTTAGATAGCTTAGCCCTTATCTAATACCAGAGTTCAAAACAGTACTAATGCCGATGGTATTATTAGAGGAGATCAAATATCTGTTGCTAGACTCAATACCATAGGGAAATACCATGGTAAGGGCCCTTGGTATTTATAATACCATAGTGCGGAAATTGTATGCACCTTTTCTTCTTCATACCTATGTGTGTAGGTGAATTTTCTTAACAGAACGAACATATACTTCTTGAATTTTCAACTTTTTCATTCCTCTACCTCAGAACTGCTATGCCTTTGATCAAATTCTCTAAAACATGTAGACACATCTTGTTTACATCTTCATCAAGTAGGTTTCCATAAAAGGACAACTCATCAAGTAGGTTGCCATCAAAGACAACACATAATTCATAATTCCAGCAATCACGTGCGTTTGTGACATATTAAACAATACCCATAATTTGACTACATATTGGAAAATCCCTCTAAAAATCACATTATTTAACCCCTACCAATATGAACCCAATACAACTTCCCAATTAAAAAAACCTCTATTTTCACTAGATATTGTAGGTATCCATTTTTTCATTAACATTTTTTATACCCCTTTATATTTTCTCATTAAATTTAAGCTACATTTTTTGTATTTGCCAATATGAAAACACTTTACCTACTATATATCCCCCAATATATTATGTCATTTTTTATTCAATATATATCCCTAATATGAACCCACATGGTATGATATTTCTTCCCCAGTGAAGCCCCCATGATTGCATTGAAAATATTCTAAAGAGATGAGTTCTTCATAATTAGAACACATAATCCAACAAACATAGAAATTGTTATGAAACCAGCTCACAAAAAGATAGAAAAGATAGATCAATGCCTTAGAATTCAGCCTCTTCGAGGGGGCAACCTCCTTAATACTAATGAACAATTCTTCGATGATTCAAATGATAAAACCTCCTTTCTATATATAGGAGTCTAAGGAGTCACAATATAACCCAGCCGACCTAACAATAATAATATAAAGCCACAAAAATAACAATAGAGGGATTCTATGGGGCACAGTAATACAATATGGGGACAATAGGGGCACAACAATATTAATAAGGGGTACAACTACAATAGTAATGGGGTAATCACTAGTATTATAGGGACCCAACATGCCCCTCTCCTTCAAAAAAATTTTGTCCTCAACGCTTGAGTATTTCTGGATACTTCTGTATAAAATTCTCATCCTCCCATGTG